>VZTQ01009733.1:0-93277 GCA_013400755.1 Pelecanoides urinatrix | reverse complement strand
TGCTTAAAAGACACCCATAAGAAAGAAAAGAAGGAACAAATTAATCAAAACAGAAAGTCCTATCCATGCAAAGATTAGCTCCAAAAGACAACTCAGATTCCACAAAATCCCTTAAGTTTCACTACTGGTTTCACAGTGAAGGCTTTCTGTGAGGAATATGGACTAAATCTCAGGACAGAGGATAATAGTGGGTTATAGCAAAGATTAATGCCTCCTAGATAACCGAGAACTAAGTCCTTCAAATCCACTTAAATGCCAGCATTCAAGAAATCCTACAGCAGTGGTGGAACTGCTTGTGTGTCTTCAGCTGAATGTACATAAAACCTAAACAGTTATTAAACAAGAATGTATTTCAGTGTCATAGTTCCCAGTTCAGGTTAAAAGCTGAAGTTGATTATACCTTATTAAGCCTTCTGTAGACATGTTCAGTCCAATATGGTTTATTTTCTGTTCATCCTGAAAAACTTAAAATTCCTGTTAGGATTTCTAAGATCCAGTGGTTTCACCAGCAAAACACTTTATTCAGTTTCATAGTGTTTCTGGATAGAACTTGAACCCATGGAAGTACAAAGTTAAAAATAGAAACTTATTTGGAAGCTAGTATCCATTACATCCAATAGAACAAGAGGAAATGGCCTCAAGTTGCACCAGGAAAGGTTTAGATTGGATATTAGGAAAAATTTCTTCACCAAAAGGGTTGTCAAGCATTGGAACAGGCTGCCCAGGGAAGTGGTTGGGTCACCATCCCTTGAGGTATTTAGACGTCATCTAGATGTGGTGCTTAGGGACACGGTTTACTGGTGGACTTGGCAGCACTAGGTTAATGGTTGGACTTGATCTTAAAGGTCTTTTCCAACCTAAGTGATTCTATGCTTCTTTCTTCTCCCCCCCTCCCCTTGCAAAAATAAACTTCAACCACATTTTATTGTACTTGATAACAGTAACTTATGTAAGAGAAGAATAATTTTCCCACTGAAAGATTCACTGACAGAAATTCTGAAAAATATGTTATCTAGGGAGGGTTATGCTAATGGTCACTATAGTCCTTCTGGCCTTATGGTCTATGTACCTAGTTAAATAAAATGGAATAAAGATAAATACTCTAGGATTAAGTAATCACAGATCTCAGACTCATCTTTTTAGTGGGAAAAAGTCAAGACAGGTTCTGAAATGTGGCTCACACCTGTTAACAACAAAAAAGCAAAAGCTCCTACAAGACTGTTTGAAGATAAACTCCTCAACCAGGTCTACAGAGGAGCACTCAGAAGTGATACCTAAACCACCCACGCTCCAGGGATCTACTCATGCAGAGTAGAAGAAAGGCAAGATCAAAAGGAAGCTTAAGAAACACAATTCTGATCTCCAAGTACTCAATCGACTGTAACAAAGAAGAGGAGTTATTTCTTTTCAAAGTCCATGGTGAAGCTGCCAACCTTGGAGTCTTTCAAAACAAGCTAGATGAGCATCAAGCAGTAGTGCCGCAGACACAGCTGATGTTGTCTGACAACAAGGGGACTTGCACTAGGTAAGCTCTTGAGATCTATTCTATTCCTACTTTTCCAGTCCTGTCTGCTAGAGAGGATCAGGCTGTAAGTTAGCTCATCAGAGTAAGATTCAAATAACTCTTGCACAACCCTCCTGGGAATGAAAAGCCAAATGGACTCTTGACATTTACAGCTTGCTACATAGATATCTTCCTGCCTAATTACAATGAAAAGATATTTGTATGAATTGAATTTCTTTCTAGTTTAAGTCTCTTGAGTTCATATGCAGGGAATTTTGGATTAGATCTTAATATCTGAGATGGAAAATAAAATACTTATGATTGTGTTTGGTTTTTTATCATCTGTTCTTAAATGACATTGTTGTCATGTTCCTCTGATGTACTTCACCTCTGCAAGCTCATTCAAGGACACGAGGGCAGACTCCAATCTGAGCATAGAAGTGATTTTATGGTTACACACAGATTAAAGCTAAAGTCAAAGGACAGAAGGAGGCATACTAAAGGGTAAGTATTAAAAAGTAATAGTTACAGTCTATTGAGTACTTGGAGAGTTACAAAAGCAGGTAAAGAGTCTCAGCCACCACTAAAAGAGCCAAAAAAAGGTGGCTGCTAGAGCAGTAGGGTGCTGGGACTGTCTCTGCCAAATACCTGCTCTCAACATGTGATACAAGGGAACCCTGCAGTCAAGAAACTTGCCTGGCTTCAAGGAGAGAGTCTCTACTCACTGCACTGGCACAGGATTTTCTTGAGAATTCCAGCAAGTAACTTAATCTCATTATCTTATTTTTCCTCATCTGGAAAACTGGGTCAATGATTTTTCTTTTATCTTGACTATTCTGACTAAATTCTCCAAGATAGAGACATTCTTCCCTTCACTGTGATAAACATTAGCCATGCAAAATTCAGAACATCTGTTTTCTGAAGTTTGAGGCATCTTTCAGCTTTTCACTGCAGACACAAGGGCTGGGGTTTTTTATGAAAGAAAGGTCATATAGTCATAGGTCTTCTAGGGGTGCAGTTTTAAAGAGGCAGCCATTGTTACATTGCCAATAATAAAACCACAGCAGTTTTGCTCTGTGTTTACACATGATATGTGGATTCATCTACTTTAAGGTTTGTAGTTACTATTTTTAAAATTTATTAGGAAACCCTCCACTTCAGCTTTTCAGCTATGGAAGGCTTGCTCCTCAACCTCTTTCCATCTCACCATCACTCTACTACATAGAACATCCTGCATAGAGCTAAGCTTTAAGTACAAAAGCAGTGCTTTAAATCAAGAGATTTTGCTGTATCTCTACAATAGAAACACATTCTCACTGCTGCATCTGCAGATCTTTGGAGCCAAAGAAGGATGTTTCCCCTCTGACTTTTTGTGTTCAATTAGAATGAAGTCTCCTGAGATCTTGGAAAGACCCAGAGTTATCACCACATGATAGGATGTACTTACTGTGGCCATGCTATGAAAAACATGAACAATGGAATTAACTTCATTTACCCCAAGGCAAGGGAAAGAAGGTCATTCTAAAGTTACCTTCAGGAAGATGCAACTGTGCGATAAACAGATTCTGTAAAAGTTAAGAAACTAGTTCTGAAAAGGATTCATTGGAATAGAGAAACCTCACCTTTAGTTACTGGAAGGGTAATGGATTTATCATGTCCTTAGAATATTCTACACTACAAATCTCCCATATGAGCTGGTCAAGACTCAGGGGTCAAGGGTAAATAGTCTGATTAGTAGTGTTCAGAAGTAACTGGATAATCTACAGTTTTTTCTTATCACAAACTCTAGCAGCAGCAGAGGTTGCAGCTGTTTCCTGGTAAACAGGCCTTGTTTCGACCTGGTGCTCCTCAGAATACTTGAAGTGAGTTTTAAAGCTACACCATTAAACATCACAGCCAGATTTAATGACAATAGAAGTTGTTTTGTGGAAAGCTCTATACTGCTGCAGTCAATGGTGATTTCTAGGTAGCATTACATTTTATCTCAAACTATCAGAAATTTAAATGATCAGTTGGAGATGCCCACCTACTTTCATCCTCACTTCAGACCCAGAGGCAAGACAAACAGTTACAACCTACTGTCTAAATGCAAGATTTGAGCTGAACTGGGTCAAGATTTGTTCTTTCCCTGACTTAATTAATATTCCTTACTCATCTTTCAGGTGATTCCTTATCACTGGATGTTGTCATTGAGATGTCTGGAGTCATAATAATGTTTCTTATAATAAACAAAAAACTATAAAAGCAATACATTGTCTGACTCCATCCATTTCCTTTTTGCACTTGATATATTTTTATTGAAATGCTATGTATTAATAGGGGTTATGACACTGAAACCCTTCCAGGTAATCAAGCTGTGGATGGTTTTTGCTATGAATGCTTGGTTTTTTCTCCCGCATCCAAGTCTATGCTAGGATGAAATTGAGACAATTAGAAATGTTTTTTGACAAGACAGAGTAGTCCAGCAGAAGAATAATGTGTAGGCTGAATATTAAAACTATCACCTGTGGGAAAGCCTTCTTAAGTTCATTGTTTATTATGATTTACAAATGGAACATTTCAATGAGAAAAGACAGACAAAACTTAATGTTGATAACATAGCTGTAAGGACAATACTCTTCCAGGATGTAGAAAACACAGGTTCATATTCCTGGTCTGAATCATGGATTTGCAATTCCTTTTTTAAAGCAAATACTCTAATCCTGAGGTTATTTGCTTTCTATGACACATCTCTTGTGTTTCAGTAAGAAATTACATCTGAGGTCAAGTTGGGGAAAAAAACCCACACCACTATTTTCCTACAAAAACTCCAGCACATCAAGACATTCCTAACCAGTTCCAGCTCTAATGACATGTCCTTGACCTTTTGTGTCAGTTGACTGGCTCCACTGTGACTCTAGCTGTGTAAAAGGTCTTCAGGATTCAACTAGGTCAACCAGCCCAGAATGCCCCATGTGGAGGGGAAACTTAGAATAGCACAAAGGCATTCCTGCAAAATTAATCACTGATCCCTTTGCATATATTCCCACCAAAAGCACTAGTTTTAATAACAACTTTTGGTGGGAAGGACATTTGTCCATTGATCTCCAGAGTTAGCTCATTTCACAAATGGTAACGAATAATAGCAATTGATGCTTACCTCAGCACTAGAACAAGGAATTTGATCTTTTCACCAAGTAGACACGAATTCACAGTCAATGTGATCACTTTTCATATAATGCAAGTCACAGATTTGTGAATAAGGATAGTTTAGATACTCTGCTATATCCTGCAAAGGTTGTTAGTCAGGCTAAGTTTACAGCATAGCTGCTACTTTCACAGGTGAATGGTGTCTTTTTATGATGGGGTAATAGCATGCACACAGACCAAGATTTCTGTAAGTTCACATATTAATGTATCTTTTTAATGTAGTGTCCTAAAAAAAAGTATGCCTACTTGCAGGGGGAGAGGAGTGAGGTCAAGCGTCAGTTGCAATGCTGACAATGTTACTTACCTATTTCCCAGGGGGAAGGGGAAAAAAAAAAAAAAGGAAAACCCTCCATTTTGGAACTGTTTAAAAGTTCTGTGGAAACAATTCCTGGTTGGTTTTCATTTTGTTGTTTGGTGTGGGTTTTTTTTTTTTTTTTAAATTTGTCACTGTTGCTCAGTATTCTCCCCTCCCAGCCTGGATTGTTCAACACTAAATCTTTCTTCAAAGTGATTTTGAGAACCAAACTAGCCCTCTGTTGCTCTTATTTTGAGGAACAGAAAATACCACCTGACCCATTTCCAGTTCCTAAAGTACTTTGTTACAGCCAGCTGTATCTGCCAAAACAACATTGCAAACTACATGCCCCTAAGATTGCCTGTTTGAGGAATCACCATCATGGAGTGCCCTTCACTGAGCTGACTGAACGTATGGATTTGCTTCAGCCTGGACACCTTGCTAGAGACAGTAGAACACAGGATCTTCACCAGACAAACCTCAGCAACTTTCAGCACTTCACAGCTCAGACATAAAAACATAAGAATGGCCACAAAATGAGAGACCATATGTTCACATAACACAATATCCTGGCCTTCTCACAAGTTTCAAGTACTTCATATGGTGACTTCAATAACAGATTAAAAATAAGGACAGAAATCCAGTTTTTTCCACAAAAGGGACCACTTTCTATGTCTTTATCTGACCTTGCTACAAAGGCTTAATTTGGCTGGAATGTGTCTCTGAAATAAGAACATTTGGTTTGTTTATGCGTTCCCCTGATACCACCCCTGGGACTCACTGTCACTCTGCTTTGTGCAGCAACCATAGAGTGCAGGACTAGCTGAAAGTGTTGTACACTATCTTGTTCTAGAAACTGATGATCTACTCACATTTTACTTGTTCCCATTGTACTGCAGGGTTTATCTTCCTTATAATTTCCAAGCAGATAAAGGACCTTCATGTGTCTTTTAAAATCAGACTGAGCAAGAAAAGTCAAGTCTAACCAGTAAAGTGACATATTTTCTAAAGAACAACCCATCTTCAACTTCTTGGGTTGTCCATCAGCAGGTTACAGTGTGATCAAAGCAAGCCAAGAAGAGCCTGAGGTTTCTTGAAGAGGTTTCTGACAGCGAGCCTGTGCTGGAGATGCTAAGAGGAAATAATTATCCTTGAAGATCTACCAGGGCTGAGAAAGCGATTTAAGCTAGAAGCAATATGCTTGATTCTCTTCCCATGCATCCAAACAGCAGAGAGGCCTATACAGCCTGCAATAAGGGATGTACAATCTTGGCATAGCAGGGATAGCATGTGGATGCTCTAAGAGTAACAGGGGGAAATCAGGCTTTTTCAGATAACTGTATCCAGCAACTAAACCCTACATGAAGTCATGAAATGGAAGGAAAAAAGGAAATAGGAGATTGAAACCTATACCCAGCTTGGCAGCTGACCTATTCCCTGGCCCTGGTCAAATTACTTCATGTTTCTATAGTTAATTTCCCTTTGTCTCTTTCTGATTTTGACCTGTCCTGTTGAAGAGTAAGAGCTGGAAGAGAGACTGATTTGTGTTTAATATCTTTGTACAGTAATTATCATCCTTTGATAAGGCATATAGTAACAGTAATAAAGGGCCCAGTTTTATTCTGTGATGGAACTTGATGAAAAAGTAATTTATTTCATATGCTCATTGCTTTGACTTTCTCTGTAATAGTGTCATACATGGATGTAAGCATTCAAGGAATCTTTGCCTATTTATTTTAACTGAACCTTCATTCCAAAAGGTGGTGCCAGAACCTGAGGTTGAAGCCCAACACCACTATTATTCCTAAGCTTATCCATTCTTCATAAATGGTTTGAAACAAAATTATATGTTTATATTCCTTTATTAATTTAAAGGCTAATGTATCAAAATATTTGAGTTTCTTTTTTAATAGATTTAGTAATAAGAACCGATCTAAAAATAATTTGTCCTATGAGATTTGTATTATTAAGCCATTTTTATCAGTAAAATGTTTGCTTCTTGCATTGCTAAAATGATGGGAAAATAAAATAATAAAAAAATCTCCAACAACTTGCCAAGGTTTTAATTACAAGATTATAGGGCTGGAATTCTTCACTTTATTTTCTGCTAGATTTAGCAAGTAAGCAGCTATTTATGCTTCCTTTCCCAAGCTCTGTTCTGCTATGTCACATACAAAAACTACACAGTGGCTTCTTCTTTCTGAGTTTATGCCAATAGTCAGGAATCTATGGAAACTAAGAGCTATGAAAGGATTTGTGCTGACTCCAGAAAGAAAGTATGTAAGAAGATAACTCTGGAGACAAATCCCAACATTAAAGAACAGCAAGATTTCAAAATCTAGGCTTTTGTTAGGAAATATGGAAATGAAGGTTGTCTCCAAGACATTGATTGAGTCTCTTGTTGCACTAAACAGTGTACATTATCTGGTACACTCTTTGAATGCATAGTTTTAATTTCAGGTAGCTAGTCATAAGCCAATTACTCTCTGCACCTGTTTAAGAGTACACACTACCTACAAAGACACACCCAAAGGCTTCTTTAGGTTGTAGCATTGGTATCATCATCATTCAAAAGACACAGGATTAGATCAAGAGCATTGGGTGTACCATTGAAAGTCTTCAGAAAACATTTCCATTAAACAACTAATTTCGTAGTCTATTATAAAGCCTCTTCATAGCGCTTACCTTTGCTCACTGAACCAGAGATGATTGTTGCTCAGACTGCTCATCCATAAGAAATTATTTTCTAGGCTTTCTCCAGTGATCACTACACAGCACCTAAACACGATAGCTCAAGCACAGTGAGATTAAGTCTGCAAGAGGACTTTTATACTAGTTTGAATTCTTTGCAGCTGGTTGCAGGGAATTGATTTGGGATTAAATTCACCTGCAGGATTTGGGATGAAATTCACCTGTAGCAGAAACACAGTCTGTGTAAGATATAACAATTCCTAAAGAGCATTTTGACTGGAACCCAAAGGTTTTTGGACCAAAAGAAACAGGAAGATAAGATTAAAAGAAGGTAAATAATGGTTACGTTCACAACCAGTTCTAAAGAGAAAAATAAATGGTTAATACAGTCTGCTCAGCTGGGTTGTACAGTGATAGGAAAAACCTGCAGGAGGAGATGGATTTTACAGTAAAACATCTGAGCCAAACCCTGCCTTTGGGTTCGGCTGTATAAAAGACCCACTGTCCTGTAATGCTAAAAATGTAGAACAGGAGCTTGTTTTTCTCACTTCATCCCATATGAATTCACGTAACATAAAAGATCTGAACAGGCTCAGTAGAGAGCACTCTAATATTGTCAAGTCAAAAGAAAATGCTGTTTTGGCTTTATTTTCAAAGCAGCTTGGCAATGTGTATTCATATTTCAAAACTGTTGGTGAACACTGTCCTTATAAGTCCAAGGTATCTGACTTCTTACGGTTGTGTGGATTTTCCTGGAAATTGAGGGAGACCACCATCAATTCAGGAATGTCTTGGGAAGCCCACAAGTGTTCTGCAAACACTTGGTGGGTGAATGGCAATATTCAAGGAGGCTACACTTGGGTACTCAAACATTTTAACAAGAAACAGATTCTCCAAACAGAAACAAAGGCTATTGAATATGAAGGAAGATTGCAAAAGGGCACCGTGCTGACACCTCCACTGGATAGCAGGTCAGTGCCCGTAACTGACTGTAAAGAGAAACTGCTTCATCACAAAGTGATATTGGGCTGTACCATGACCTCAGATAATTTTCTTTAATAGATGTAGCCATGTCTGTTGGATGCTTCATAATATTCTAGATACAAGCCAGGGGAAAAAGCTAATGCAGAAACAGACATGGAAAATAGCTTGGTTGTTATGTTCCATTAACTCTGAAGCTGTGGAAAGTTTCAGAGCTGTATCAAAAGTCTTTATCCATCCTTAGGTTACGTTGAGTCAAGCTTATCTCCTTATTACTGAAATTCAAGAAGTTAAAAAAAATATTGAATAACCAAGCATATGTTTTCAGTTATCCTCCTTCTTGAAGAGGAAGTTGGTCAGACGACCTTCTGAGGTGAAATAAATAGAAAGTACATTTTGAACATACAGCTCTTCCTGTGAATTCTTTATGGGAAATTGATTTTTTTCCATGCAGAAGTTGCTTACAAAGTAAAGGTCTTGTTTATAGATTGTAAAATATTCATGCAAACATAATAATCTCAGAGTTACTTTTTCAAACTTTTGATCCATTTACAACATGGGAAAAAAGAGTGTGTGAAAGGTTTTGATTAGTCTTAGAATCCTTTTAATTCTCAGAGCACAGAAAAACACTAGCCCTGGGTTTTTTTGTACATACTCTGCATTAAATCCCAGGAATAGCATATTTCTATTATTTCTTCATAAGATGAACTCCAATATTGATTTCTAACCACCATTCTGTTATTATGCATACATTACACATTAACACTTCCATGATTTTAATTCAATACTCTGTGATCTGTAAGTGTTCCCTAAGCCTGATACAAATCCCATTGAAGACAGTGCAAAAAAAATCTACTTATTTCAGTGAGCTTTAAAACAACGTTCCCTAAAGAAATTTAGGCTTACACGCCACCCTGCGTTAGACCTGCTCTTCTTCTGCATCTTCTCAAATGCAGTATTTGAGCCTGAAAGATCCTATAAATCATGTGCTTGAGAAACCAATGCACATAAAAGGAATTATGGCAAAATCAATTTTTTTGGTAATATCCTGAGGCAATGCCCAGGATGGACAACATTCGGATGTCCCTAGGTGATCATTGTGGTTCAAGAAAGGTTTGGGAAAAATTATTCTACTAGAGACAGTAAACAAGTATTGAGTAGAGCCATTGAACTGGTTTATGCTTCAACCATAATAAAAAGTCACTAAGGAGAAAGAAATTGCTACCTAAACTCATGAGCAGAATTCAGAATTATGGATAGTTTCAATTCAATACCATCAGTATACGTCTGGTGACAATCCACTGACTTCAAGAGAGTCGCCCAAAATGATAATGGCTTCTTGAAGGACTATTTGAAACAGTAAGTGCTATTTAACTGTTGAGTTTTTGGACCAGTTTTTTATTTCAGTGGAATTGCTATGCATTCACCCCAGTAAATCTAATCCTTCAGTTGAAGCTACACATTTTTTGATGACTGCTTTGCACATTATTACTATGGGTCGAGCCTTTCCTTAGTACATAATCAAGGATTTTTCTTTTGACTTGAACCCTGGTGTTTGATTTCACTACTAGTTAACAAATATAAGATAAAAAGAATACAGGTTTCTGTAGGCCTGCTTTGTTATGGATCTCCCAGTGAATGGATTACAAGTAAATAAAACTTAGATTTTAGAATCATAGAATCACTAAGGTTGGAAAAGACCTCTAAGATCATCAAGTCCAACCGTCAACTCAACACCCCCATGCCCACTAAACCATGTCCCTAAGCACCTCATCTACATGTCTTTTAAATACCTCCAGGGATGGTGACTGCACCCCTTCCCTGGGCAGCCTGTTCCAAGGCCTGAATGAATTTTCTACCCCTCCTTATGTAATTGTAAAATTCTACTGCTGTTTTTCATCCTTACAGCAGAAAAAATGGTGCTGATGACATTTCGGCTGCTGTTTTTGACTGATCTGGCAAAAATGTATAAGAACTAAATTATTTTGGGAACTCAGCTCCTCTGCTATGCTCGGGAGACATTGGCTAAAAGGGTTCAAAATCATTAGGTGATATGCAGAGTAATGTGCGAGCCTTGCTTTTATAAGGAGTCAGGCTACAAACAAACTTAATCTCCACAATTGGCATAGAATCACTAAGATTGGAAAAGATCTTTAAGATCATCAAGTCCATGAACTGGTGTCTTTCTCTGTGATCACAAAAAAGGGAAAGGACTGAATGAGCTGGCTCTATCTATCACTTGGTAAAGTGATATGAAGAAGATTGCAGAATTCATACAGTTCCTGTACCACAGTGGTCTCCCAGTGACAATTTGTTCTACAGATTGGAAAACCCCCATACATGTCAATATCCTAAAAGGAGGAACCTGTGAATAAACTGTGTGTGTGCCCTTCCTGAAGTTCTGGGTATTATTGACATGGTTTACTACTAATTGTCGGCATACTGAAATCTAACCCACTGGTGGCACTGTTCTCTGAACTACTATCACTGAAATACTGTCAAAGTCTGACAAAAACTGGAGCTCCCTGTGTCGTGGGGGACCAGCATTAGCAACCTAGCAGTGATGTGAAGCACTTGTCTGAAAGAGCAGTGAGTTGAGCCGGTGGCCTGGACAATGCTCCCCTCTTTCAGCAAATTCTGTTCATTCATCAAGAAGAAAATTAAAGGCCAAAAATGTGCCTTCAATAATTTTTTAGTTGGCCTGTGATGAATGGTGCGCAATCTCATCTTCAGAGTGACAATACTGATAATGATGGCACCATGTCCCTTGTGCACTGGACATGGCACTGCAGGCTATGAAGTCAACAGGAGCTGAGCCCAAAGAGGTAAAATTATTTAATTCATGATTCTTGTGACAAGAAGACAAATCTCAGCCCTTCCCAGCCCATCATCCAAAATAAAACCAGTTGAAACAGTAGGTATACTTCAAAGGTTACTGCTTCAGACAGCAAGCACATCACCACTCAGATTTCATGGGTTACAGACCAGGAGTTACTCTGCTCAGAAGTGATAGAGGATTACTGGAATTCAAAATAACAAAGCCTTGGGTGGGCTGCTGTGGTATTTAGCTGCCATTTTGTCTAAATAATGCATGCAAAAAAACCCACTGAGAAAGTCAAAGCAACCAAAAGCTACACATGTCACTTCAGGCTCCTCTACTGCTGTGGAAAGAACATTGCTTTTCCTTCCTTCCAGCCACTCTGGAAACAGTGTCAGTTTTCTCTGTCACACCCCTGTGTCTCTGGAAACATCCCTTATTCACTGAATTCTCTGCACCTGCTTGTTTTAGCTGCTTTGTCTGTATTGCACCAAATGGCTCATGCAATCATAAAAGCACAGTGGCAACTTCTGTTTGCCATTTCTGTTGTCCATAACTGAAATTTCTCCTGCTAATAACAGGCTGGTAGGAATTAGAGAAACCACTGTTTTCTAGAGAGAAAGAGAGAGGAAAGAAAACCCTACAACCAGGATAAAAAAACCTTTCAACTTCCACCATGATGCTGGCATATACTGCCTGTACACTTCATTGGGAATCCTGATATTCCATCAATGAGAGCTCAGGTGCAACAGCAGATATGACTATACAGTCATATCCTGTGTATAAATAAATAATAAAAGTAATACTGTACAGACACAGGTCTGGACTAAGTGTTTCCCAAAATCTGGGATCATTCAGACCTGGCTCAGACATTGCCTGTGACAGTCACAAAGCTCAGATCCAGAACTCCCAGCTCTAACCTGTTTGGACTCCAGGTTTTGCCCTGTCACTATTGTAGAAGTGTATTTTGCTGCTCTGTTTTCCCTCTTGTGCTTTCTTATTTTTCATGGTGTTTCTGAAATGACTCCTGCTCATAGGAAAAGTGTGACTGGTTTTGTTTATCTTACTTATTATATGAGAACAATTTGCAGGCTGTCATTTCATTATTAAATTCTAGAACAAAGCAAACACCAGATCACTACAAGACTGGATTAAATGAAAATAAGCCCATTTTTGCCTTACATGTTTAAGCAAAACTTAATATGACTGACGGTAGGTAAAGCTTGTATCATCAAATACCAAAACTATTAAATGGGTAATCCTTGTTGTCAACAAGATCTGCTTTATCTTGTCTACCTTCCAAAAATTGCTAGGAAATTTATGATTCAACAATGAACTCTTAATTGCTTCCTCTTTATGTTGATCTGTTTTCCTGGAAATACAATTAATTCTCTATGCTGAGCCCTTAAGAATGAAACAAATTGTAGCCCTTGCTCACTTTGGCAATGCAATCACTTTTAATCAGTGCATAATTAGGATTTAAACAGTATCAACCTGTCCCTGTTGCAAGAAGGTAACTGCGCTTAAACTTCAATTACTCCTAAACTTAAAAATCAATTGCAAATAAAATGTCCTGCTGCTAATGCTAAAGAGATTACAAAGACCAGAATACATTCACACAAGAAGTTAGTCATGTCAACACAATTGCAACAAGCAGCTGCCATAATGTAGGTAATTCTGTTATAATGCAATATTAAGGCCTTTATCTAATCAAAGGCTGTGGGCTAAGGCTGTCAAAAAATACAAGATGCCTCAAAAGGCAGATTGCTATTATTTCCTATATGGCTTTATCCTGTGCAGGACAAATGAGCTATTTTGCTTTAAGAAATTATTTTTAGCATGAATGCTTGAAAATCCATTTTTTTTTCCCCACAATCTATCTACAGCAAAATGACATAAAAGCTGAAAATCAGCTATCATTTGTGACAACTCCAAGGTCTGAAATAACAAGTTCTTTTTGTATATGTTTATCACAATGTTTTCTGGAGGCATGGGGGACAGCGGACCTCCAGCATGCCAAGCACTGCACAAATAGACAGTGAGGTGGTGGTCTTGCAAGGGGGCACGACAGACAGCTGGGAGGACCTATGGGGAAACCTGGGATCGAACTCAGATTTCTGGACCTCAGTTTTATGTGCTCACCCCTGCTAAGAGTGCAGGGGAAAAGGCTCACAACTGCACGGTATGTGGCTGCAGAAGCACAGCTATCAGTAGGCAGTGGAGAGAAGCGTGCTCCTCCTGGGACCTTCTCTGAGTAGGATTGCAGGAGCACAGAAGTATTCAGCAGCGGATCTGGACTGAAAACCTGTACTGCCATGTGCAATGAGGGAAGGACCATGAGGTCTTCCTGCCTTAGGGACCATAATACCTAAGGAAAACTTTCAAAGTTTATTTATATCCTTGGGTGGAAACTGCCAGAAAAAAAAAGAAAATTTCACCATGACCACTTGGAGACTGTCACTTTTTAAAGAATTCTTCCAAACCATCTGTTTGGGAATGTGACTTTCATGTCACCATGATGGGAAATTAGTAAATTAATAGCAGCAAAATACAGCTAAATTGAAGTGTGCTGAAAGGAGTGTCCAGACTCTAAATGTGTGACCAGATACCATTCTGCAAGCCTGGCTGTCATGCCCCTGCCTGCTAAACTACATTAATACCTTTAAAATCTGTTTCCTGTCAAAATGATTGTGAGGAAAAAAACAAAAGCATTGAGATACCTGGCAAGAAAGCGGTCAGGTATGGTGTTCTGATCATTCTTCCATATTTAGTATTCTGGAAATTAGGCAAAGTAGACACTAATAATAGCATATATTATAATAAAAAGCATGGCAAACCCCACACGGAGATTACCTGCCTCCTCCACTTTTTAGGGTGGAGGAGAAAACTTGTTTTCCATCCGAGGCATGCCTTTGGCCTGTCTTCTTCTCAGAAAATTCTTTGTTTTCTTCAGATGCTGAAGGAACAGGCACACGGCAGCTGCATCAATACCATTCAATAAAGCAATGCTAGTGGATGCCTCTGGTGACACAAGAAGAAACTTAATTATTGGGTACATCCTAAGATATCCCAGTGCTGCCATGTTCCCAAAGGAAAGGCAGGACCTCTCTTCACCTCTGTTTTTTCTGCTTCTTTACTTTTATTCATTGATGAGTATACCAACTGCTGTATCCTTCAACTTTCCCTTTCTTTTTTGAAACAGATTACCATGATACTCTGCCAGAGCTAATAAAGGTTGTAGCTGAAAGAAGGAAGCTGCTGGGGGAAATCCCCAGAATACCTCTAATGGTCCCAGGTATAGGGGGAAATATTCTCATTGTTAGAAAAGATTTTAAGGCTTGGACATATATGCAGGTGGAGGCACTACTTTGTGTACCTTCTGGGTCCTTTCTTGGTTTCCTTGCAGGTGGGATTTCATTGACAACTGTTAGGGTTGAATCCTGGGACAGGCTGCACAAAATGCATCTGGGAACAGAGGAAATTTCTCATTCCCTTCCTCATCTCTGCACATCCACAGCTGTAACCTGGGCTCTCTCTGACATACACCCTGGTGTCTGCGGTCAGTTTTTATCCATCCTTCCCCGAGGCACATCTCCCACTGAGGCACCATTACCTCTGCACTCAATTCTCTCACCAAATGTGAGAGCCTGACATCCTACAGTGTGTGAAAGTGAAATAAAAATGTTATTTCTTTTGCTCCTGTGTGACGCAAGCATAAAAATCCTTATCCTTCCCTCTGGCTTGGTCATTCTAACCTAGTCAAGTGCCACTCAGTACCACATCATCTTAGACGATACATTAGAAGCTGCAGCCCATGTGGGGCAAAAAACTATGTAGAGAAGAGATGATAAATGGCCTCAAAATAATTAAGACCAGGCTTTACATTTCTCCTTCCCCAACCTTGGTGCAATTTCCTACCTCTTAAACCTATCAAGGGCAAGAGATATAAATTTTCCTTAGAAACCAGGCAGTTAAGGCTATATCTACACAACACAGCCTCTGGTGTCTGTGTTGATTGCATCCTGGTCCTGGAGAGAAGAACAATCTTGGTAGGTGTGCAGGGGCCCATGGTGCCAAACCTAAGGGTTTGCAGAATGTGGTCACTGACACAGCAAGAACAGAATGCACCTGCATCCGTATCTACCACAGGGTGAGTGGAAGTGAGTGTGGAAACAACCAAACAACATCTTGAAGCTGGGTTGCAAGAAGCCAACCTGGCTCAATGCCTGTTGTTACTGAGTCATAAGATTAAGGCACAACAAGAAAAAGACAATATTTTATATTAGCTGAGATGAAGCTGCAGGTAGGGGAGGAGCAATAGTTATTTGGTCACCCACCAGGCTTGTCACAACAGAGCATAATCATTTTTAGATCACACAGCTGATCAGTTACCACAGAGCTTGCTCCGCCTGCGAGCAATGCCAGAATGGATGTTGTTTTCATGAGGATTCCCCTGCTCAGATATACTCCCTTCCTCTCTGCGGTTGAAAAACCATTTGTTACTCCTTTTGCTACAAGATACTTTCCTGGCAAATGCAATCAAATGACTTTTTATATTTGCTATGCAATTTGACATGCATGCTCATTAAAAATAATAATAATGTAATCACTGAACTTCTACATGCTATCTAGCCAGACAGATCCTAGCTCTTATTGCTAATGTTCTTCTGCAGGACTGAAAGTCCTTCTTTGTGTTTTTACATTATTCAGCATGATGGCCTTTGGTCAAGCTCAAGCTTAGTACTGCTGACACGGAGATGATGGCACTGTTAGAAAATGAGAAATGCTTTCTCCCAGAATCTCTGAAATCAGTTCTGCTCTACCACAGCTGTCTTGGCATCTCAGGCTGCCCCCAGCCTCTCTAGTGTCTGAGTGCCTTCCATGTTAAACCAATATCCAGCTATACCAATAAGAATAGAATAGATAGAATGGAACAGAACAGAATAATTTTAAGTTGGAAGGGACCCACAACTATTATCTAGTCCAGCTGCAACTAAGACTAAGAATGGCAACATCTCAGTACTTTTAACAGAGTCAGAAGTACGGAAAATCCTGATTTTATTTTTTTCTGCACTTTCCCAAATTGGGATCAGAATGCGTTTTTTTTAAATGTTGGCAATATTCAGAGAGCTCTGTTGTGACCTAGTTTTTTAGCAGATGTGGAGAACCATTGGAGAGCTCTTAACAATGCATTTATAGAAAGCATGCAGCTTCGCTTTTTCAGAATAAAACATTCTGAGGAATCCTAGATTAGATAATCTGGTAATGAAGTACCAAAAATCACTAGTCATAAACACACAGCAATTTATCCCTAATTTTCTGTGACAGTAAGAAAACGGTTTTGCCATAAGAATATAGGCCTTTTTTTTTTCTTCTAATATTTTTAGCCTTGACCAAAAGAAGCTAAGTTCTGATAAATAACGGTCAAAGTTTTTATCAAAATTCAAGCACTCTACAAAAGCTATAGGTAAAGTAAACATTTTCCAACTATTTTGATTATTTAATATAAAATAGTTTTTCAACCAGCTCTTCCCCTAATGGCTTCTGCTGACTTTGCAGACCAAAGAAATTTCAATATAAAAGCATAGGCATCCACTAAGCAATGAGAACTGCTGCCTCACTCTCTTCCCTCAACCAAAGCTTGCCATTTTCTTAACTTCCATCTTCCTAAGTAAACATGATGTTTGGTACCACATATTCTTCTTGAAATGATCATCCATGGTACTGCTTATCTCTTGGATACCAATTCTGCTGCATATTTAGGAGTTAGCAAAAAACCTTGAGGGTGTACTTTATTTGGGCAATCGGAGAGAATTTTGCTCACAAGGGAAGGTGGGAATAAAAGTGTTGTGATGCAATTTCCACTGAAGACATTAGATAAACTTTAATTCATTTCACCAGGCTTTGAGTAAGTTTTTGCCCAATTCCTTTTTTTTTTCTTCCTGTGGCGCTGACAAGTACAATCTAAGCCCATCACACTGAGAATGAGATGATTATTTATTTCACAATGATATTTCTTGATAGTTCAGCTGCTCTTACTGGCTCCCATGTTCAGAACAGTTTGAATTTCCTGGTACCTCTGGAAAAGAGATATTTCTCCTCTCAGTTTCTTGGGGTAGCTCTGGCTGTTTTCTCATTAGGCTCACAGCAAGAAATAAATGAAGCAGGTGACTGGCACTGAGATTTCAATTCTGATGGGATCTCTGCTACACAGTGAACTATAGCTGTAACATTATGTACGTACATTTAGGTGAGAAATAGAGATATAAAACGAGTATCAAAACTCAACTGACTTCATTGGGGAAAGGCATGATTCAGTTATGGACCTATATAAAGCAAGAAGGCACCTGTTTTAGTGGATTCCTCCTTTGTTCATAACATCCTTTAACACGTTTGACTCATATAGTCCTATGATGTCCTACCCTCAGTCCTTTCCTCAGCACGCCACCATAGTTTGTAATAGCAAGAGCCTACATACTTAAAAGGCCAAATCTGATTCTATTGTAGTAAACATACATTTTGCTGTTTTCTCTAGTGGAAAGTAGATTGGTAAGTGGAATTGAATGGATGTCATGTTCATGCAGAGATAAGAAGCTTCCTTATCACTAAATTTTTTGATCAGATTTGGAGCCACTTTGTTTTGTGCACTGTGGAGAGCTGCCTATTTCACTAGTGTTGCAAACACATGCTAAGCGTAAATAGGTTATTTCACAAAGATTATGATTATAATTAAATTGCAATTGTTTGGCAGTGTTTTTGGCTGCCATTCTGGTTCTGATGTGGGAAAATTATAAGGAAGCAAAGAGCCTCAGATAATGCTGAGAACAAGAACACTGGAACCCTTGATAAAGCTCTCAAGATCTGAGGCCTTTGTTGTAGTCTACAGGGAGAACTATGACATTGGAGATTATTATTATGTGCCACAAAAAAAATCAAAAAGTCCTTCTTATGCATATTAAGGAAAAATGCTTTCTAATATACCAAGAGAGCCTAAATTGAGCATATCTAATATGAACAATAAAAAGATGGGAATGCCTACAGGAACATCCTATCAATGTTCAATAAGGTAGCTGTCCTTAAATACTGAAAGACGTCTTCATATTGTTGAAAATTAAGACAATTAAGTGTCATTTGGGCTATCTGAATTTGAGCTGTCTTAGCACATACAACTTGAGGTACTTGCTTTTCCACATTATTTATATTTGTATGTATATTTAAATATTTTCTTTTTTAATCTTAGTTCAAAAGATAACACTTGTGGTGACTTTATTATTTATTATTTATGACCTTGATACATATTCTTTTTATACTCTGTTCTGTTCAGGCACATTATTCATTAATATATTTCATTTCTTCATTGTGAGATCTTCTGGTCTTTGGAGATGTTTTATGATTTGCATGAGTTGCACAATTTTATTTTTCTCCACATCTGAAAATAAGGAGTTCCTCATCCCACTCTAATTTCATGTTTCAATCCTGCCAGTAATGCACCTGAATCCATTGAATTGAGGTGGAATATTGGGAGACAGCAAGATCTGATTCTTTCTTTGGTTTTACTGTTTTTATGTCAATTAAATTTTTTTGTCTTGAAAAGACCTGCTCCTTCTTTACTCTAGTTTAAATGAGAATAGAATCAGGCCAATTTTGAATTTGTCACAAGACCTTTCTGTTAAAAGAACCTGAAAGTCAACATCATATGTTCAGCATCATAGAGCTGAAGCTCACTCTTCTAGGAAACTCAGCCATCTAAAGAGCATTTCCTCACTAGTTTTCCCATTCTTCAATNTTCTCTGGACACGCTACTGTTCTTTCTATTCTTTTCTCTCTCTTCAAAGAATCACCTTGTCCTGGTTCTGGCTGGGACAGGGTTAACTTTCTTCCCCGTAGCTTGCGGGGTGTGCTGTGTTTTGGTTCGGTGTGAAAGGAGCGTTAATGGCCCATTGATGCTTTGGCTGTTGCTGGGTGATGCCTGCACCGGGACGGGGGAAACAGAGCCGGGGTGGTGGAGCGAGCTGGCCCTGGGTATAGAATGGCCCAACATGGGGTATTCTATACCATGTGACATCATGCTCAGTATGAAAACCAGGTGTGGGGGGGTGCTTGTCCCCCGGTTCGGGACACGCGGTCAGCGAGCAGTTACTTTGTGCATCGTCTGCTTTGTATATTCTGTTACTGTTGTTGTTCACATTAGGTATTATTGCTGTTCTACTTTGGTTTATTTCAATTATTAAACTGTTTTTATCTCAACCCGGGAGCTTTCTTCCTTGTGCCCTCCTGATTCTCTCCCCCATCTCACTGGAGGGGGGGGTGAGCGAGCGGCTGCATGGCGTTTATTTTTGCTGGCTGGGGTTAAACCACGACACACCTGAATTCAGAACTTAATGGAGAAAGAATCACAGACTAGAACGTCATGTAAACCTCCACTGAGAGACCACACTGAACGCTGTGGTTAAGGATGTCCATGCCCCACACACTGAACACTGGTAAATAGGCAATTAAGGTTCCCGGTGAAGGCCTGCAAACAATATAATGCAACTAAACCTTTTATTACATTGATCAAATGCAATCAGGTTGCTACAGTTACAGGAGAAAGAAAAATCTATCCAGTTTGTTGAAATAAGATCTTTGCATGGCATAATAGACATTAATTACACTGTGTTCATTAAATTAGTCACTTCTAATTAAGCTGACATACAATGAGTGTTTTCTATGTTCAGCTATTGTCTAGGCTAGGAAATATTCTAAGCAAACTGAAGCAATCAGTTTCTTAACTAGCACAAACTGATACAGCCTTACTAAAATTCAATGGGACTTTGCAAACTTAACACGGGGGAGACACTTGCCATTCAAATACAGATTTCCTTATTTGCAATCTCATGCACAATAAATCTTTCACAAAGTTGCCTACCAGAGTAGAATTTACATAAGGCTTTCTTGCTGCTAACACAGGATTCTTGGGTGCTCAAATTACGTATATTGTTAGTACTGGAAGCACAGGCTGAGTTCCTGAGACGGGCAGCGTTTTTTTGGGATATGGCAGGTTCTCCCCAGGGGGTCTGGCTGTCAGCTGCTTTTCTCCTGGATTTCTATCAGCGGAAGTCAACTTTGACCACCAGCTCTTCAGAACTGAAGGGTAAAAAGGAGGCTCTGTAAATTCATTACTACTAAGGACTACAATAATGTCCATGTGTACTTGTCTCAGAAGCTATGCACTTTTGGTCCCCCAGCGGGTCGTACAACAGCACTGTAGAAAGCCAACGTGACACATTATTAACCAGCCTCCTGAGTATGTGCTAACACTATGTTAAATGGGTTGGTGGATGCAAGTCCTATAGTCCCTGTTTAGACCAGGAGCTAAGTTCCCTGTGTGGGCAAAGAGGCAGTGAGGTCTTGCATGGAGTCCCTGCAGATAATACCCTGCACAGAAATGAGGAGTCTCCCACATCGCTTTGCTGTAAAACCACCTTTCTTTGTTCAGGCAATTCTAATTTTTGCTGTTGTTGTAAATATTGTTCTTCTTCAATGGAGGCCTTTCTGCCAGCAGCACCCCCAAATTTAGATCTTACAACACTTAGGATAAATAAAAGCCAGGAAATCAAGACTTTGTCCTCATACTTTTTCCTCATGCTTGCTATGACCTTGCTGGAGAAGACACATTTCCTATGTATTTCCAGTTGTCTTCACCCCTTGCCCTATTCCTGTCTGATGACGTAGACTGAAAGGTTTTCTGTGCTAGGATCATCTCTCTCTGTCTTGACAGTGATTGGAATATCAGGATGATTCTTTAATATAAATAAATACTAGTATCAGTCTCTATACACCTTTGGGTTGAATTGTAGGTTCCTGAACACAGTCCTGCACAGTATGAAATGGTGTAAAAAGAGATGCTGTAGAAACAAAAACAGTTCTTTATAGACGTTTTATTTAACTGAAAATACCAGTAGTTTTCAGTTCCTCTATTTTCACTGAATCAGCTGGTCAGTAGTGGTAAATAACATAATCACACAGTAGCTGGGCTAATATAATTTAGGCATCTTCAAAGAGATGAACAGTGCATACTACTGAAAAGGAACTAATAAGTTTCTAACTGCACCATGATAGAGTCACTCATTAGTCACAAAACCAAAAAGGCACTGACTAGGCCAGTTCAACCCTGTTTATTAGAAGAAATGCAAAATAATTTGAAATGCAAGAGCATTATAACAGAAATACTCCCAAAACCTTGTCCAAAGCAGCAGAAAACAGCAACACTAGAGTACGGACTGGAGCCTGACAAAGGTGAAATACCCAGGTAGATGTTACAAGACTGTAAGGCTGCTATAAGCTTGAGGCTTGCTAACAATGAACTGATACTATACAAGTTTAACCAGTGTTATTCTGAGCCTGCTGCAAGGAATACAGCAGGGAAAATCTTACTTCAAATGAGAAGTTGGCCTGTGTAAGGTGAAATAAACAGAGATTATCTCATCCTCTGTGCAGACCACATTCCAGGTAAGTTTTTGGCTAACTGCATAAGTATCAGAAGTAAAAGGCTACCATAGGAAGCATGATCCCTCTCTCCCTGTAATTCCCAACATTTACACACTGAGGTGTGAAAATCAAGGACAGTGTTGCAAGTCCATCCTTTCACATGAACATACCAACTGGAGGGCAGATAACAGAGGAAAGGCCAGCAAATGTGTTATATGGACAAAAATGTAACATTAGCCACCAGATATATAAAATTATTTGGATCTTCTGTCCCATCAGTTTAAACTCTAGAGATTCTTGTTTATGTTTGCATAAGTCCCTAAAATGATCATGAAAAAGTCTATGTTCAACTATATGCAAAATGCAGTGTGGAATCCATTAACTGATGGGATGTCTGCTGAAATAATGAGCCTTTCCATGGGTGAAGCTACATGTCCCTTCTGCACATGCATCATAACCAAAAGCCTAGCATATCCCCTTCCTAAACTGATAGACCCTTCAAGCAACTTATAGTCTCTCTTTCTTTGCTTCATGTTTTAAGACAGTGCTTGTCTGATTTATACTACATGTGACGGCAATCAATTTTCATCTTAGCATAATTTCTGTGTCCTATTTTTCTCTTATTAATGAACCTGACAAATACCTTTTTTTTTTTCTCCAGAAATAACATACAAGAAATCTTATTATCACAGTTGTTCATCCATCTACACATCCTGCTAGTGATAAAAGCTGCAACTGTCAGGGGAAGACAATCTGAACCTCTTGTATTAATGCATCAAATCTCACATTTTATATAATGATTTTTCACCTTGGAAAACCTCAAGAAAGGAACTGCTGCAGCTGTTGATTTCCCTCAGCTGAGGATGATAAGAGACAGTGTCTATCTACACATAAACTGAGAAAAATGAATCTCATTATTTTTGATGATGTAGCAAAGAAGTAATGACCCTATGGGATCTTATTACATGGCTGAAAAGTGAATTAACTTTGGCATAACCATATCGAGTGAATTACTCTAATGATCCTAACTCTTATGGGTGATCTCATAACAATGCTCTCATAATCTGGGAGTATGCATGAGATCATAAATTGATTTTGCTTTTCAAAATCCAAACTTCATTCTCAAAGCAAATCACTAAGACATTGTCATATACATTGCTGAGGGAAGCAGTCATTGCTATAGGCAATGATAACACCTTCTGTGACAGAGATAAAACTGGTCCAAAGCAAAGGCATTCATATATCACCATAGAGATGCAAAATTGAAGGTGGCCCTCATATAAAAAAGCAGGAGGAGCTACTGGCTTCCTCTGGTTGGTCACCTCTATTCACAGGACAAGCTGAGAGAACTGCAAAGCCACTCTGTCTGGAAACCTGTAGTAAACATGAAAAGAAAATGAGCTGGAAGTTAAAAGGTGGAAACTTTTCACTTTTACAAGAAAGGTTGGATTTTTCAACAGAGAGATCCTCAGGACCTTCTGTAAACCACATCTTCTGAGAGACTTGAAATTGTGAACACTCACTTGAATTGAACACTCAAATTCATTAGTCGTTTATGGGTTAAAAGATTAAGGTCCATATCTTTCATTTTTGTTGTCTGACAGATAAATATTTATCAGAATTGGAAATAACACTATCTAGGATTTCTCATTCAGCAATGATCAGAACAGACTGGAATTAACATGGAATTAACTCCTTGTCGCTCTGCTCTGGGGTAGATAAGTATCCATGTTGTATTTAAAGATGCCTGCAATGTGGCTGACTTGCCCTGGGGTCAAGGAGTTTCTGCACAGTGCTAAAACTCCTTGGAGGCTGGTCCTGTGCTTCGTTCTGTTCAATGCTCCCATGTCCTGGAGTCTCAATGTTACCTGCTAAATTTGCGTAACGCCGATTAAGGATGTGATCAGACAAAGTAATCAACAGCAGTTCTGCCATGCGCTATGATTATTTCAAGTTAAGATGTGGGTAAATATGAAATTTCAACACGGGGATTTTGATTCTGCATCAGTAGAATTAATGAGTTTGTTTTAAATTGGTCACTACTGACATGCAAAGTGATGGAAAGCAGAGGCTAGCTGCGTAGCAGAGGTGAGCACTGAACACTTGTCCATGGCCGTGCTCGCCCTGTTGCTGGAGCTCTTCCTCTTTCAGATCTTGTTGCTTTAAAGAGTTGTTTACAAGGATTACAAAATCCTTGATGGAGATGAGGATCCTTCTGGAGGATAATTTTCTGGCACCCGTGAAAAGACCAGCTGTTGGGTGACAGCCTGTCAGATTTTTTTAAACAATCTAACACTAAAGGGCAAAAATACTGTGTCTGACAGCAGTAGCAGCAGCAGTTTTGCCAGGCAGCTAATACAGCAGCCGGGTTGTGAGGTACTACAGCACCATATGCTGGCTTCTACAAAAACTCTGCAAGAGGAGATGAAATCCAAAACTGAACATAATAAAAATGTGGATGAAGTACTGCCACTGTGTGTCCTTAGCTGCCCATCTGGCGTACAGTCCTGGGAAGGGCAAAAGAGATGCCGTTCAGCTGCAGTCAGCACACACTTCACTTGTTAAGGAATGAAGCAATTTTTATTCTTCTCTCATCAAGGAAGAACTGGAGCAGAAAGTAAGAAAATGGCAAAGCCAAGAGGAACCTGTGGCTGAGCTGGATACAGAATCTCCTTCTTCTGCACCCCTGGGAGACCCTCAGCCCTCACACTCGCCAAGATGATATAGTTTACCAAGTACACTCTTCGTGTTGAGACTTTAACAGAATGAGGTGCAGGAAGAAATGGTGTGCCTGTGTGCTCTGGTTTTTATGGCGCTGAACTCTTTGCTGGGCAGTATGGAGCATTGTCCTCATGCCTTGGGACCTCTCAGTGGGGGGTAACGACTGGCACACCAGTGTGCACCTCCTGAGAGCCAGGCAGTGCTGCCATGACTTCTAATGCTTTTCCTGACACTGTCCTGGGGCTACAGCAGGCAGCGACTGACTGACTCCCACACCTCTGACCAGATGGCACAGTGACTCAGCCCCAAGTGACACGGTAGCACAGGCTGTCTAGTGCTCTACCATGACTACATAATAATAAAACACACTGAATAATAATTGAAGAGACGAAAAGTTCACCCAGCTCAGGATCTTACCTGCCACAGAGGCCACGAGAAGATGCCAAAGGAAGTATATTATCACTGGGAAAACCTGCTAGTTACACTTCCTCTTCATCAAAATTTGGTGATTCCTCTTCTCAAGGTGCCCCGTGTTACACACCTTGCTGTGAGATATTGTGTAGAGAAACTCATGGGTCAGGCAAAGTAATGGCAGGGAACAGCCCAGCAGTGCAATACTGACCCAAAGTGTTTGATCCCAATATGGTAACCTCGTGTCTGTGTAATTCGCTCATGGTACAGATGGATTTACCGAAACTGAGGGGTCTCAGATCAATCCCTTGAACAGAGCTGTCAGGAATTGCCATGATAACAACCACAGCAGCATCAAACACAAGAAGGCAGCACAGCCAGCATGGCTGTGGTTGCTGAATTGCTCACTACAGGCACACATATGCCCCCTGCTTCTTACAGGTGGGAAGAAGAGCTATTAGCCAGCTGGTTGTAAAGATAGAAAAGAAGACTCCGAAGCAGTAATGTGCATTACCTGAGCAGTCCAGGTTTGAAATGCTAGTGTTTTTCACAGTACTGTTCTTACCTGCCTGGGAACAATAAAACGGGTAGCAATCATTTGAAATAACAAGGAGCAGCTGTTTGCGCTGTTGGCTTGCATAAGTCTCAAGCCATTTATAATAGCAGCAAACTCAACCTGAGCTACAGCTGATCTCTAGTGATAAAATCTGCTTTCCTTTTTGTTCAGTCTCCCTGCTCCTGGAATATTTTGAACAAAGTCTCCTTCTTGAGGAAAGCAGTGAGACACACTGTCATAAACTCACTGAAGTAGATTCTCCTAAAGACGATGAAACATCATTTGGCATCTCAAGCACCACAGAGGATGGAAAAACACATGGCAGAGACTTTTGCCTGAACTGTGTGTTGGTCTTCCGTAATAACAATACATTTGCGAGTGCCATAAACTACAGTAGCACATTTATGGCTGTCACACTGCCCCACTGGGGAGGGCACCTGAATCTCTTTCAGAGAAACCAGTCATCAAGACTGATGTTTCAGAAGTCATCCACTCCAGTCTCATTAAGTTGACTCAGACTATGAAAAGCAGACAATTCATCCTATTCTTTTCTCATCATCTACCACTGAAAAGCTCTATCACTTTAACCCCTTCCTGAAGCCTCTCTTTAGTCTTCCTGGCTCTTGATCTGATCATTTTCCTCCTATTTTTCTCCCTGTCATACAACTGTCACTTTCTCTTCTTATTCCACCAATTGGGGTTGTAGAATAGAAGTACACTAGTGCAGAGACCTTGCTGTCTACTTTACTGGTATTTAAAACTGAGCAAACCCAGCTACAACCTTGGAGTGCTACCACACTATAAATTAAACAAATGAAATGACTATTTGACATTCAAGAGACACATGGGAGCACAGATTAAACCTCTGAGATAGAGACACATGTTTTTTAAGGGCAGAAGGACTCTTCTGATTTTGTTTGACCTCCTCTCAATACAAGTTGTAGAGTATCACCCAGTCAACTCCACATTCAGCCCAACGTTGTTGCGGGAGAACCAGGACATTTCTTTTAGTCAGCTAGTCACTAGATTACCTCTGGGGAAGCAACCACCACAAAGCTATGTGAGGCTGCATTTTTCAGCGGTCAGGAATATATGGCTACACCTCGAAGCACTGATGATTAAACACACTGCCCTGAGTGCAGTCTTCATATTTTCTCCTTAATGCCTCCGCTGTACTTGAATGGGAAGGAGAGGTATTCAGCAGTGGCCATCAACCTCCATGTCTAATCCCTCAAGTGAGAAATGACAGCATGATCCAAAGGCACGGGGACAGAGTATACTGCATTGACCTAACATTTGGGAACGCCTCAGGTTTGTTATTTCCTCAGTTTCAAAGTACAGCTGTGTTTTACATACAAATAGCCTAGATAACTGCAAGGAGAATCACTGATCTAGGACAGCAATGCAAATGTTGTGACATTTCAACATTATCCAGTAAAGGTGTGTAACCCTTCTATTTGATAGAGAAGTGAAAGTTAACGAGAACTCACACATTAAAACCCTTCTGGAGTAAAAAGAGGAATGAACATATTTCTACGGTTTTACATTTTGTGTGTGTAACAAATTAATTCATTACTATGCTTCAGAGACTGTTTGAGTAAATCCCCCCCAGTGCTGCTCTGGCCATTCATTTTTTGCTGATGCCCAGGTGGCCACTGTGAAGGTGATGCTGATTAATATGACAGACTATTCAGTGTTGCAAATGGAAAAAATACTGGACATAATGTACCTTCTGCCTTTCCAAACCCTAGCTGCCATCCAGCTCAATTTATCTCCTTCCTTTCCTCACTCCTTTTTCACCTACAGCTTTCTTTGGCATGCTTTCACTCCGATTTATGTTTTCTCTTGCTCTGAGGGTAATGTGTCCTCCTTCTAAGAAAGCCTGGTGATATAACAGAATGGGTGGAAAGCCTGACTGGCTTTTTCTCATACATAAAGTGAAGATCTACATTGCCAGTATGCATTACAAGTGATAGAAAGCCATACTGACAATGAGGAATCCAAAATACTCCCAACCTCAACCATGTGCAGGTGGCTTGTGTGGCTCTACCCACAGGATGCTGACACGGGCATACGCAGGATGTGGGTTCCTATGGGTCTCAGAGGCTGGCCTTTGACTATGTCAAGTTTCTCTGTAAAAGTTAGTGAATTTAGTAGAGCTTGACCTTGGTGGTGACCCTGCCAGACTGTGAGCAGGGCCAAGATTTCTGTCTTTTGCTCACCTTTGTTTAGCTAGGACGTGATTTCTAGCAACGTTCCTCTTCTGTACGGCACCTTGTATGTTAGGGTAGTGATCTCAGTTGACATCTTCGCTGTCCCTGTAATACAGACAACAAAATTGTATCCACAGGAAGAACATTAAAGAAGGAAGAAAAAAGGTTAAAAAACATAGCAGTGCTCACTCGACAGATCCAGCTCATGTAGCACTGTGAGATACAGCGCGTATTTCTATTCCTTTTAACAGCTTAGGTATGGTTGTGGAAACTTCATATAAACAGTCTCAAAAATGGAAATGCTGAAGAAGTCTGTTCTATGCCAAATATCAAGCTATTGTTAATCACTGATACTATAGTACCTTCTCTTATTTACTCCTACTGAGGATCTTTCTCTAACAAATACTGCCTTTAACAGTGTTTTCTTCCCTGCAATCCTGGACCAATTCTGCACTCATGTTTTTCCCATGCTTCTAATTTTCCAGTTTGCAGTCAGCTCCCCATGACAGGCCAGAGGAAACCTTCATTCACACACAGCTTGATGGATCCTCAGTGAAGTTTAGGTAGCCTGAGTGCCCTTCAGCCACTCCTTGATAAAACCTGTTCACAAAGGCAATATATTCTGTCAGAGCGTAACAACCAGGTAGAGATTAGGCTTCGTAAGCCTTGCTGGCCATCAAGTCTACTATGCAGGAACTGAACATTGAGAAAAGAGAACATTTTGTAAAGGTGTCAAAGTGTTTCAGGAAACTGGTGAGACTCAGCCTCCTGAATCATCTAGACCTTCTTTATACATACAGAGAGGAATCATCCAAGGATCTCTCAGTGTTTTATGCAGAGACACAAGCTCAGTTTACATACTTTGGCAGAGCTTCAAAGAAAGAGAAGCACACGGGAATGAATCTAGATGAGGGGCATCATACAGGAGACCACATGTTTTTTTCCCCCAGCTTTCCACTGCCTTGATGGGGCCTTTAAGCAACTTATAATGCTGTGTGGAAAACCTTTCTGCAAACCAGGGGCAATAATGTGAACAGCCTTTTCCCCCCAAAAAATTGTTAAGTCAGATGAGAATTTGTCCTAAAATATCAAAATATTGTTGGTTGTAGCTATGCATCTTATTTGGCCTTTTAGTTTCTATTAATTATTCTTCTTTGTCCAGGCTCATTATAAAATATCCAGATGATGCTGATATTCTCAGTAGCCTGAGGAAGCTAATTTAATGTCAAATGCTGCACTGTCAGGAATGTTTAAAGAGTTGGCCTGTATTTGGTTTTCTTTGTTTTTATTAATTTGTTTCAAGCTGTCTCCTGGTACACTTCACAAAACCCTTCCCCACCTTTCTTTGAGCTCATGGTCTTCAAAGGTATAGATCTCTTTAAATATTTTCTCTTATCCTTCACTGTAAGTGAATCAACTCATAATTTCAGCTGGCTCATTTTTAACTCCCTCCACCTTATTTGTCTCATGTAGTCCAGTGCTTGGCTGACCTGAACAGAATTTGCCTAAACTTAGTACTGCTGTAATAGTGATACTATTTTTCTGTTCTGTGACATGTTCTTTTTACAGCTTTTTTTTTAGCCTTTGCAGACTGACTAGTGAAACAACCATTTTCTGATCCACTTCTTCAACAGTAATCAGTCCTGCCTATCTTAATCACCCAGCATGCAGTGTGTGCCTGAGGATTTTTTCCAAGTGATTAAGATGATTTCCCAATGATGTCCCAAATGTTCCTCATTTGATTTATATCTCTCTTCATTTTCACTATTGTCTTCAAAATTACAAAAATCCAACACAGGTTTTGTTGTTTGGTTTTTTTAAAACAAAATTGTGCTGAGAACTTCCCATTGTCTTAATGCTTCTGATGCTCAAGAATGTCGGTAATTTGTGTGTATGTAATTACAAAATTCGGTCTCACTTGGAGTTTTGTCTTGTTATTTACACTATATAAATCATTAACAGTAGCAGGGCCACAAATGCACTTCATGGTATTTCTGATACTTTACTGAATTGAAGATCGACTCTAATAGCAACCCCATTCCTTTGTCACAAAGCAATTTTTCCTCTAGAGAGATGACGAACAAGATTTCTGGTGTGCTATCCAATAACTCAGCCGGTCATGAGGCTTCTGTATGGCTATAAACCTGGAGCAGGAAAATCGTCTGAATTACTCTGAAGGACTGGTAGAATAATGAGGTATGAAAATGTCATGGCAGAGGTAAAAGGATTGGATAGCTGCAGTTATAATAGCTGGGAAAAAATTAAAAGTGTTATCAAATTTTGTGCTTCAGGATATGAAGTGAACACCAGCTGAGTTCAGGATTAAGTTCTTCCTCTGAACAACTTATACCCTAGAGCACAAATAGTGACAGACCTTTTAATTTTATTCTGATTGGAATAATTGGTGACATGGCTGTAATTTTTCATTGTCCTTTACTGCAAATGACATTGACCATTCTCAGAGGTTAAATGAACCAGTTTTATCTTGTGGTTTAGAAATTCCCTTGTTTTGATAGGCTTGGCATTCCTGTGTGAAGACAGAACCGATTTCAGCCTGGTCCTGCCTAGAGAAAAGCCTGGTGACAATTCTCATCAACAAGGACACTTCCATATCAGTTTGCCAGATAGAGCAGTACCCAAATTTCAGAATTCATCAGTACAGGGTCTAATACCTGATCAAATTCTGGGGGATTTAGATATGTGGGCATTTTAGAAGTAGCTTGATCTCTCCTTTTCACCTCCTTTAAGTGTGCTCTCAGAAACATGAAAGATTTAGGAACCTTTAAGTTCCTCTGGAGTAAGCAGTTTTACAAAAGCAGGGTCACATATTTGGCAAATGCAAACCAGCAGAGATTCACTGAGCCTAATATGACAAAAGCAGGTGACCTCGTCAGAGCCACTCTAGTTTACGCCACCTGAAGTTTTGACCCTGCACAGAATGGATGGATAAAGAAGGTTCTTTACTTGCTTGTACTTCAAGTCCCATTTGTCTGCTGACTAGTGCAGAAGGCATCACAGAGGCACAAAAGGCATTCATGGTATCTTGCCAAAGTCCAGTACTCTTTGCTGATTTTTCTGAATGAGTGGTACAATTTGAAGGCCTGCGTTGGTCAAGAGAGATTCTCCAAAAGTGTTTGGAGAAAGGGATCAAAATCTGAGAACAACAACCAACTCTAAAACAACCAGCTATGATAATTAAGGGGGACCACAAAGGCTAAGTAAAAAAGACACACACATGTGCTTTGGCGTTTCCTTACAATCAAAGTGGTGGGAGTCTGAAAGTTCAGACCATATGACTGAGTCATTGATAGTTGTTCTCTCCACACCATCATGACTGAATTGCTTGAGTTACCTGTACAGATAGTCAGTCCCCTCTATTGAACTTAAATCCATTACAACTCAAACCTCCTAACTAGTCTGAAATCAAGGATGGGCAACCTCCCCAATTTACAAACTGTAAATGTCATGTCAAAAACCGTGAACCATCTGCCTGTAAAAACTGAAATAGCAGCCGGAAGAAGAGGAGACTGGCTCCTCCAGGGTCCCATCACTTCACTGCTGGGCATGCCCTTAGTGACCCTGTTGGCCTCCTCAGCCCTTGCTGTTTCCCTTCATTCCATGGTTAGAGATCAGGTCCCTCAGCCACCACCATGCTGAAGGAGTCTCTCTGCCATTTGTGTGATAAAATCCTAAAAAGGAGCCACAGCTGACCAGGGTGATCCGAGCCCACAAGCCACTGTTTGGCCACCTGGGGTCTAAATAGAAATACATACCAGAATGTATGTAGAAAAATTATTATTATTCTCATTATCCCATTATCCAAATAGGAAACCAGATAGAGAAAGGTTCTAGTTCTTGGGAATACCAAGACTGTATCCTGTTGGGCCTATTTTGAAGCTTATCAGTCTGAGCAGAGACTAGGCTGAGCTGACACAGCTACAGAGCTCTCTGGACCTGTAGTAGTATTTCAGCACAGCACTCTATAGGGTAGATGAAGCCTCTGTCACAAATTGAAAGACAACTCCTCTAAGGGTAATGATTTGGGATTTCACCACAAAAATGGTAGGATGTCATGCACAAATCAAATGTTAGTAATAAAAAATTTGGGGCTGAGTCATTTCTTTTGAAATACTGGTTTCAGACAACATCTGCTCTGCAAAGCAGCATTGAAGTGTCCAAGGTAAATGTTTTTTAAAAAAAAAAACTTGCTACACATGTCAACTTCCATGTTCCTATTGTCTATATATGGGAGCCATTCAGTCTGCTCCATGTTCAGTTTTTGTCTCACAAATATTTTCTTATGACTGGTGAAGAGACCTAAACCTGAAGGAGCCAAAGGAAACATTACAAAACCAATTTATTTCAGAGTAAAGGAAATAAAATGTAATATAGCCCACAAATCAAATTTTTTCAACTACCTCTTTTTGTTTCTTATCTACCTCAAGTAATAATGAATAAATAAATAAAAAAAAAATAGGCAGGAACCATACCCTTTCTCAAAAAAAAGAATCAAAGTCATCCATTGTGCTGATGTAACTAAGGAACATAAAATTGATGTAAAGGAACAGCAGCCAACATTTATTTTATTCTGGAGAGATATTTTCTTGCGATGGAAGCCAATTAGTGTTGTTCTCTGAAGAAACACAAAAACATCAGAGAGAACAATTTTTGTCTGAAAAGAAACAAACAGGGTGGAAATATTTTTGATCTAGAAACATCTTAATGTGCCTTCAAAAAATGGAGAAAGACAGAAAAAGAGACTGCTGTGGTTTTCCAGACAAACATAATGCAACTTTACTCTGGAAAACTTTTTCTAGAAAAAAGTTCTGATTTTTTCTATTAATATAATCTGCTGAAAATGTTCTGTTTCAGACACACTCTCACTTTGCCAAAATATTCCAACTTAATTATTTCCTTTAAACACTAAAGAAAAGATGCATCTAAAGCATATTTCAAAAATATTACTGCTGCCTGTTGAACTCATGAGTTCATGTAGGAAAAAGCGATTATTTTTCTCAAATGTTTTTCTCGTTCTTGCAGGAAGATTGTTCTTTATCTTCATTTTGAAGTTACTTTTTTCCTCTTCTGGGATGCACCTTCCTTTCTCCTCGGAAGATTACCGTTTGTATTAGAGTAGCCTTAAAGACAAATGTGACGCTGCTCTGGGACAACCTTTAGATCTTGTCTTGGGAAATGGAAAAGCAACTTTATTGAGCTATGTGCCTGTCCCTGTACAGTCCAATATTATAGCCCTATACAGTCAGGCACCGCTGCTACAGTATCAGCCCTCAAATGGCTGAATGAACATTAGAATAATGAGGTAAAGAGCGTATCAGTGCAAATAAGCATGTGAATTGACGTTTAAACATGCAAAAAGCTGAAACCAGATTTTGCAAACTAAGCCAGAAGGACCGCCAGAGATGTATGGCACTGGTGGCACGGCTGCTCCGCGGAGCTCTGCGTCACTGCAGACACCGACTGACAGGGGAGATGGAAAACAGACTGGTGACAAAAGAAGGCATCACACTTTCCACAAACATCCAGGGGTCATTCTTAGTGTCCAGGGACAAATTCCAATTTGGACAACTTGCCAAATGCTGTCAAAAAGGAAGAAATACCAAGGAAACAATGTAAGCAAGCTTGTCCTGCCAGCTGAAAGATGACCAGGCAGTTTTTTTTGAGAGAATCCTAGTTGTCATGAAAAACCACAATTTAGTCGGTACAGCAGATGACAGAAAAGCATAGAGCAGGCACTAAATCCTCCGGGTACTTCTCTGTAGAAGAGGATGAACAGAAAACTCCAGAAGGCTTCAAGTGATGAAGTTGCATGTCTTAGGGAATTAGCAGTCGGCATGTGGAAATTATAAACACACTACTGAAACACAGTATTCCTTCCACTATCCTGCTAAGACAGAATAAAAAGGTGAATTAATCTTGTTCCTGGTTGATTTTGACTTTATATTTTTAAATTATGATTTTGTTTGCTTATCTAGATATTTGAACAGTATTAACCACTCTAATTTTTTGGCAATGGGGATGTTGTCCTGATTTATTTGCACAGATATCTAGTTCATTGCTGAAGTCCTTTGTTGTGGAAAGTCTTAAAAATCGGATTGTGTCAGTAAGAGAAATCTTGTATTTTTGTTTCTTCTTTAACCACGTGAGCGTATCCAATTTAGCACTGGAGTACTGACGTGATCTTTTTGAGCTTCCCTCTCTCTTAAAAGTCTTTGGCTTTTAAAAAATAATATAAATACATGCTAAGATACTTGCAGCCTAAAAGGAGCCAGACCTATGGCAGTACTGCCAGTTCAATGCACCTGAATAAAGTCAGCATGAAAGTAGCTAAAGCCAAACAAGACCAACAGCTTCCTTGCTGCTATACAGAAGTCTTGACAGCTGTGACACTGGTAATTTTATTCCAGAGACCATTTGTTCTCACAGTTGTAGCTGTGACAGAATATCTTCTGGGCATCTCTCTAAAGGAGAGATCTAAAGTCTTCTGTAGGCAAAGATGCCTTTACAAGGAATCCCTTGGCTTTTGATCAAACTTTAAATATACTCATCAGTACACTAATATTTTAGTTCAACTTTTTTGATGACTCCTATGCAAATGGAGTTAATCTAAAGAGAACATATAATGAGTCCCCTACATGAAAAGTCTTCACTTCTAATCTGATTTTGATGATACTATATTTGTATTTCAGGGTTTCCTGTTTGCTTGGCCAACATGGACTACTATTTTGCAACCTCTCATCTCTAGTTGTAGTCCCTTTTCTGGCTTGATCTGGTAACAATATTTTAGAAATGTTGAGAACTTTCCAATGCCTTAATTCCAAAACAAAGGTCATGGGAAAAACTCTTATCCTTGAGTGTAATCACAGCAAAGTGTAAGCCAGCCCAGGGTAATATCTTTGAATGATAAAAGAAGCAAATTAAACACATGGGACTGTCCAGAGGTATTTCCACATAGAGCAAGGCATTAAAGGGCAATGAATTAGTGATACGTCTTCAGAAAATGTTTTCTCTGTGCCCAGAACCTCTAACAAGATTTGTAAGAGATACACACTTAGCCACATTTTAGGCATTCAGCTTGGGTGGCTAGTGTCCCAAGATACCCAATTTAGTTGATACAGCATGACAAGGTTCTTCAAACAGCGAGTCAGAGCAGGTGTTGCAGAGATGGCAATGAGTATTTCTCATCATGTTAAGGGAGAATTGGATCATAGCCATTTAATATGTTACACCTGACTATAAAATATCTGTATCTGTTTGGTGCAATCAGGGAGTGAAAGCATATATCTGTGATATGAGATGCTGAACATATTAAGGCACCCAAGCGGTTACCTCTGGGACTAAACAAAATGACAACACAATAAAAGCAAATGAAAGGAGAAACAGAAACACAATAAGGCAAGAGAAAACAAGCCAACATGCTACAATTGTAAACCCCTCTCAGTCCTGTGATATTCTTCATGTGTATTCTGCAGTGGTTCAATTGCATTGTTCTGTTCATTAAAACCATGTGGAGTTTACAAAGAGCTTAAACGAGTCCAGCAGAAACATCCCACGATTATTCTAAGCTGTGGTATACATTACAGAGATGCAGAGAGTTAAGGATGGCTTGTGCAGTGCATGTTAATAGCAATAAAAGCCCATACAACTTACAATATGGTGTTCTAATTAATAGAGAATGTACCAGAGATGAACATTAAAGATCTATGACTATTTTTCCTTCAAGTCACTGCACTTCTATAAAGGAATCTGCAAGGATATACTTCTAACCTCTGCATGAATGGTTTTAACCTCTCTGTGGTCCTCATTTTGTATTCCTTACGTATTTATGGGCTTCAGCCAGAATCAGAACCAAAAAAGAGACACTGCAACTCTGAAGGTATTTCTGTCTGGGAACACAGACATAGAAAATCTAATGAGAAAGCATGTTGTGAAACTGTTGGAGGGTTTTGGGAACTTGAAAGATGAGGGTAGCTTGGACAAAGCTTCACACTGCTGGTTGTGCAAATTGGACATAAACTATTAAATCTTTCTAATCATTCTGAGTAATGTCTATACTAACTCCAGTGGGAATGAATCTGTAGAGGAAAACAGCTGGTACTGAGGACCTGACATCTTCACTGAGATTATTTTGGGGGAGGTTTACTTCAGACAGGCTCCCAAAGAGTTTGCGTCTTCTGAAACTGCTCTGCAATGTGAACTAAAGTATGGCAAGTGGAATTTTCTTCAAAGGCACACTTCTGACCCAAGAAGAAATGGTAATGTACATGTGTCTGAAGGTACTTGGCAATGAAGTCTCACATCTGAATAATGCTTTCTATTTTGAGGGTGTTTTATAGATATTCATTATAGACAATTAGAAAATGGACTTTTACCAGGAAAAAATTAAACCAAGATCTCCTAAATTGCCAAACATTAATTTGAGCTTTCAATGCATAAATATTGGTGAAAATTTAAAAAGTTTGTTTGTTTTTTTTTTCAAACAGAACATACCAAGCTTTTTTGATTCTACATTTCTTGGCTCTTTACATCCTGCTCAGCTGATTCACTCAACCAGGTTCCCAAATCTTAACTCTGTGCTTTGGAAAAACAACATCCATCTGGTAGATGCAGACACCACCACCACAAAAAGAATTAACTCACGTGATATTTTTCTCATTTTCATTCCTAATCTTGGAAAGAACCCAGAACTTCAGTCATGATAAGGAAATGGTTTCCGTTTTCATGGAAGAAGTTAAGTGCCCACTTGACAGGTAATATGAAGATTCTCCAGAGCTTGTAGCCACTCTTTATAGCCAGCCTAGGGAGGCAGACTCAATAGCTGGGTGTTGCACCAGACTCATGACTTCAGCTGACCAGAAGCCAAGTAAGGGCAAAGCACTGACTATTACACTGTCCAAGAAGTGAGCAAACAACTGGAGGGTTCCCTCGCTATTAGTCCAAATACAGACTGGGCTTGCATTTAACGGTGGATGAAAAATAACAGTCAGGCATGTGGACTTTGTAGCTGTGAAACCTCTAACTCCCTGTACACTGCACTGCCTTTCCACGTACTTTTGCCTGGCCAAAAAGCAGTTCTTAACTGCTGATCTGAAGGATAGTCACCATTACCATCAGAGGTATTGTTAAGCTGACACACATGTAAAATGTGTGCATTGCATACAGTAGAAATAGGGAGCACATATGCAGCCAGTATAGCAGTATGATACACTGTGTTCAAAATAATTAGCATCTTCCAGCTGAGCACCTGAAGGCAAATACATGTGAATTCAGTAGTCATTCAGTGTCTGCAACACCCCTGGGGGTGGATAGAAGGTTTGATTTCTCCAAGTCTGTGTGCCTGTGTGGTAAGAACAAGCTGGAAGAGTGTTACTTTGCCAGAGTTTGCTATTCAGATGCGATGCATGTAATTAAGGCCATTTGCATCAAACTTCCGCATCCTCAAGACTCAGGTTAGAAACATACACATTTGTCACAAGCTGACATGTTCAATAAAAGAAGAAATACAGGGTTGAAATCTTTGCATGGTGGTTATTTTTAACTAAAGAATAAGTCAAAATACAAAGGAAGGAGACAAGAAATGAAAGCATGCAGGGACTGTCAAGATCATGTCAAAGCTGCAAAGTCAATGATGAAAAAATCAGCACAAAGCTTTTTAATTTCATATCCTTCATCTTCAAGTCTCAACAGCTATAATAATAATTCTTAAATATGTGATATGTATGTTAGCTAAAGATTAGTGATCTTTATTTATAAAAACTAATGGAAAATCTCACTTTGGATGAGCAACAGTCCCTGGAATAGATTTTTAGTGATGGGAATTATTGGGAAGACTTAACAAATCTGGGCCTGTTGCTATTGGCTTCAAATTTCAGGGACCAGATGATGCCCTATTGCAAATAATCCTTTAGACTCTGCTGGTGTTTTATTAGACTGGAGATAAAGAGGACTTTTGGCTAATGATATCTTATAGCTCTGCTGTATGACCACTTTGCTTTTAAAAATTCCTTGACTTGAGGGTAATTTTAGTTAAAGAGCAGTTACCCAGGCTGTTGAGGAAATCCTGCTTTAAAGCTGTTTGAGATGCCATATTGGTACTACTTAAAAATAGTGCCAGTAGTTGCAAGAGCAAATTTCCTCTTCTGAAGGTAACATTCTGCTTTACAGTTAGGGAATGTTCCAAACCGCAGACATCCAGCTGAGACTATAAAACCAGTTTAAACAGGGTTAAACCCCCAAATTCCCATTGTAATCCAGTGGAGTCAATTATTGCATTATTTTTAGTAGAACCAAAAAACTGCAGAGGATCAAAAGAGTTGGATCAAATATCTCATCCTTTAAGCAAGGTTGAATACTTTGAGTTGAAACCTTGGTCAGCTTAGTTCCATGCCAAGTGCTTCTTTTAATAGCCTTCTATTTAAGGAACAGAAAAAGCATCCCTGGCAAACTCACAAAACCCCAGATAGTTAAAACATTTAAAACTTAAAGTAATAAGGAAATCTTTCATTTTAACACTAGCTGTTCTTCCCTTTCTCCTTGGGTATAGAGAAATGTTTGTGATGCTCCCCCTTCTTTGATTGTCTTTCCTGTTGGTAATGAAGGTGGCATTAATTGTCCTCTTTCAAGACAATGTTAGCCACAATGAGCTGCTGAAGCTGCTGTTGTTGATCTCTTTTATGAGTATGAATATGTTTTCTTGGAGACAAAATAATAGAAATACCCAGAGAGTGAGGAAGAAAGAACAGCAAAGACAAATGTACTGCTGCTTTTTCTGCAGACCATTGCATAAAGTGTCTATGCAAGTGAGAAAGGGTTTCAGTACACACCCTTATCAGCTGCCTAGAGCCGGGTAAACATACATCGCTGTCAGGCTATTTAAGACATAGCTGCCTTCCTGGTCACAGGCTGAGAGCAGCACAGCCAAAGACACACTCTTTTTTGCTCAAACTAGATTGTTGTCTTTGGTGAAAGGCAAAAAAGGCAGAAAGGAGAGTCAAGAACAGACAGAGGTGTGCAGCAGTAGGAAGATAAGTAATCCTCCGGGTGAGAAATATTAATTTTTTTTATGGCACACTTTGGTCAGGGTTTCTCTGAAGGTCAGAGAAATAAAGGCTGAGTGATACTCTGGTGGATGCTGTAGTCTCAAAAGCTTGCAAGGAGGCAGAAAGTGTGGAGAAGGTTATTTGTTTCTACCCATTTGTACTGTTGGTTTCAGCATCAAAATAAAAAAATCTCAGAAGAGATGTTTTCTCCATCCTCTACTCAGCTCACAGTTCTTTCTGATGTTTCTGTTTAGTTCAGGGATTGCCATTGATTTATCAGCAGGACCTAAGCCGAGTGAGAAGATGGTACCAGCAGATTTAATGCTTGATTATGTCCATCTTTCCATCTTTAATTTCAAGCTAACTTCATAAATAATTTGCAATTGTACTTTTTTTTATCTTGATCAATGTAAAGTGTTTAGTCTGTGCTTCACATCCAACCTTGACAACAGACACATTTCCTTTTGAAACTTTTACAGGAAGCTTTTACTTTTTAATTTTCATGTCTGTCTTTACACTCTCGTTGTGCTACAAAATAAAGCCCAAGTGATGCAATGCATTTAATCTGCACAACTACAGTTATTGGTTTAGCATCCAAAAATAATTCATCATCAGATTTATAGCCTTTCCTCCATTAATTTAACCAGTCTTCACAACCATAGTCTCTAGAGACAACCCCACCTGAAGAAATATATTCTTNCCAGCCGAAACCAGGACAATTCCATATAGAAAAATCAATGTAGTGTGTTACAGTTCATCTTACTCAAATTTACACAAAATTCCATTCCTTTATATGCCACAATAGTATTTTATGTTGCAGTTTCCAGTGGCATGAAGAGAACAGAAACTGAATAGTATCTGAACCAGGCAGAAATTAAATGTTCTCTCAGCACCCACTGTTCTTAATGACCCCCTGCCATTCTTTCTGACTTACTCGGAGATGTCTGTGGGATACCTGTCTACAGCTGGAATACCTCATCCCACGCATCAGGAACACGATAGCACAAAGCTAAGAAATGCACATTTCATCCACCATAACAATAACTGGACATGTCAGTGGAGACATAAACACAAATTACCTTAGATAATATTAGAAGGGTCTCCAGGACCTGCCATGGCATTTATGACTGCTTTGCTGTACTGAAAAGCATGACAGTCTCTTGATTACATTTCCAATTATGAGTTTATTAGGTTATTTTATGGAAACCATGTTTGAACATAATGCAACTGAAGGTTTTTTTTAGTAGTGCTGTACATTAGATATAAAGGACACTACATGGAGTTATTCTAAACTCTAACCGAGGAAAATAACTTTTCTTTATTTCAATTAAGCAACCAGTTCTCTACAATCATATCTTAGACATCTGGGCTGTGCAGAGACTTTCCATTTCTCATATCAGCTTTCTGAAGTAGTAAGGCAGACTTCCTTGCAGCCCAGATTTTGCTTCCATGACTTCCAGGCTCTGGAATTAGGCTCAATAGTGTGAACAGGGTGGGATTGCAGCTGCCCACAGTTAGATTAGCTTAAAGCCATCACAAAACTGCAGCCTGAGGAGCCTACTGATGGCAATACTCAAGTACTTTGCTAAGTACTTGGTCTCATTAGACTTGTTTTCGTCAGGCATATCTCTCTTCCTGCCCTTTCGGCTTCTTTCCCAGAAGCCCTTAAGTAGGATGTCAACACAAACAGTACTCAAGTGGGAGACAAACATTTGATTGTGTGATGTTAATGTGAATTTCAGATGAGGCTAAACTATCCCACAATGTCCCAGAATGCATCTCAGTTCACCTAGGGAAAAATCTTACATGAAAATGAAATAGCAACCTAAACCTACAGAGGGCGGCTAAATCATTTCCATACTGCAGCTGATATTACCGTCTTTAGAAAAACTCCACAAAGGCCTTCAGACAAGTATCAGGAAAGCTGAGACATAAACATTTGGTTATCTGTGCAGAAGGCCAAAGTCATGCTAAAATGTCTTCCTATTTTTCATGTTCTGTGAAAAATCTATATTCCTTTCAGACATGTAATGTTGTACATTGAGTTGCATAGCAGTAGGTTTGCACTTCATGTCCCTGACACTCTTTAAGCTGCTGGAGCCTTGAATAGAATTCAAAATAATGACAGATTCCACTAAAAAGACTGAATTAGAAACGTCAAACCAGGTCTACTTTCTGCAGTTGAAAGCAGTGGACTTATTCCCTTCATTTTTTTTCAGGGATAGGGTCAGCCCGTCAGGAGGACAACAAATTGGACCAATTGAGGCATCATGTTCTGACCAGGCAATAGCAAGGGAGCTGATTGCTGCAGTAGAGTTGGAGAACACTTAAGAGATCTGACTGACCTCGTGAAGACCAAATGACTCACATCATTGGAAAAGAGAGTGGTTCTTACCAAGACCACGAGTAGTCTTGCCATATGCATGAGAGCAAACCAACAAGACAGAACAGAAAATAATCATTTGCACATGCAAATTACCAGCAGTCTGTACTGCCCTTGAACATACAAAATACATGACCAAGCTAATGTTCCAATTGTGCGTTTAACAGCTGCAGTATGATCACCAAGTCCCACTGAAACCAAGAGAAAAGGGATGTACTTTTCACATTATGTGTCTAAACAATCGGAAAATGTCGCCTTTCCTTCCTAGTAATTTTTTCTGTCTCCCTTCATCGCCATGCAGCATGTGACTTGAACAAGAACTTAGAGGGAAAGCATTTTCTCACCCAAAGAAAACTTATCAGATTTTGAAACTTTTCTTCCTTCCACATAAGGACACAAGAAAAGACACAACAATTTTCAGAAACTGAAAATCCCCCAAAAACTAGATCAAATTTTGCCAAATTTCATACTTTGTTTTCCCTTTCACAGAAATGAAGCTATTTCTGCAAATGAAAAGAAATTTTAAAACAAAAAGCAAAACAAAAAGTACTTCCAGCATATAAGAAAAACTTTGGTTGTTTAGTGTGTCAAAATCAAGCTTTGGATCATTTCCACATCAGCTTATTGAAAGAACTGGCATGTGAAATTGAAAGCAAGGTGCCTCGAGGTAGGTGGTAATTTTGACACAAAATGGGACTTTTCACCTGAGAGCCACAGTGAAGTGAATATATCTTGACAGACAGGTCAATCAGAGAATGACTATGAGTGCTGATGTGATGCCATTGTGAGAAAGGCTGATGGAAACCTATCAGACTGTTCTGCAGCCCAACATGTGTGATGATGCCCAGAGATGCTCTCTAGTCTCCTGTATACCAGGAAACTACCAACTGATTGCTGTGCTGGAAAAGGACTCAGTGACATAAGCAAAACCGATTCCAGAGTTACATAGCAGAATTTATCAAATTAATTTTCAAATGGAATATGTGTTGACCTCAACTTTTTCCTGGAGCAGGTTAAATTTCAACAAAATCAGTATTTTCCGATATACAAATATCATCAAATCCCTGCTCAACTCTCATATAAACCTCTCAGATACTACTGTCCTTTGAAGCTATATTCATTTACTTTAGCTAGGCGTTGTACCATGCCTTCATCAACTCAGTCTCAGTTGATTCATCTTTCTTATTACACAGGAAAGGGAGCCTGAAGAACAAGAAAGAGATCTAAAAGAGGATAGTACCTTATTAATTAAAAAGGGACATCAATGGATCAGAAAGCAAAAGAATTTTATTGCAGTCCCTGCAGCAGTGAAATACAAATGACTAAAGCATGTGTTACCATGAAATTTTAGCTCTGATGTTCTGTCCTAGCAACCAACCTATGATTTAACCTTTTGGTTAGAGCTCTTGGCAGTTGTGTACTATACCCTGACTTGTGTAATACCCTGACTGAGGAGATAAGTATCCTCTGATGGTTTGGTACATAATTACACCTACTGTAAGCACAGCTGACAGCACTGAGGCTGAATTTGCTGTGGAAACCCATTCCCCATTATCAATTATTCAGAATTTTGGCCACCGTTTGGAGATGAAGTTTTACACATTGTATCTTTCTGCTTAGCTACCTAAGACCGACAAGCTGTGGGTAATTTCAACCAAAATAATTCTTTTATCGTTGCCGAAATCATGGTGAAGGGAAAATACACTGATTTGATTGTGAAGAGTCCTGGTCTTCATTTCTCTGAACACTGACTTTTGCCCCGCCCTCTGGAGACACCATTTACATTTGGGAACAGAACAAACTCTTGCCAATATGTTTGGCCATTCCTGTGAAAAAACTGCCTAAATTTGATCAAGCTATAAGGCTGAAAAAATGCAATTTACACATCACAGGTTCCTAGAAATTCCATATTCCCCTACTCTAACCTCCAAAGATTTCATCCAGACCATAATGCTCTGGTCCAGTCTCAGAGCTCTGCTCACCAGGGGCATGCTGAAATCTAATGTATCAACAATGTGGAGTTTGCTTTTAAAAACTAGTTATGAAAGACAGTGCACGTTTATTTTAATAACACAGGTTTTGTATGAACTACAAATAGGTAGGAATTAATTTACTACGGGAAGTTATTTATAAAATGTAAGTATTCCTGATGATACTATGGTTTTTGTGGTTTTGGAAATTAGCAAAAAAGGACTCTCAAGAAAAAACAGATAAGGGTAGGCTGAAACAGTCCATTGCAATGACAAATTAAACTGGACATTACAGAAGGAGTTCATGAGAAATGGTGACAGGTCCTGTGATGCTGGACTGGTACCTCTACATAGCAAAATTAAGGCACTTTATTGGGAAATGATAAGATGAACACTAAAGAACTGGAGAACCAACAGCATTAACTGACCTGAGCTAAGACATTAAAGATTCCACCTTCAGTTGTCCTCTCCTTTGGGACTGGCAAAATGACATAGTTGCAGTTTCTGCATACATCTGTTCACTTGCCTTATGTGATAAGTATGTTCAAACCAGGCTATGACACTTGTAGACATAACACTTGTACAGTATCTTTTGCTTTGGAAACAAATCTTAAATAAATCACTCCAATCAAATTGAATTCAAGTGAATTCCTTCAACAGCTATGAGTGCTAACCAGATGTGTTCACACATTGTTTTACACAAACAGCAGCGACATGTGGAGAAGAGAAAAGATCAGGGGCCAATTTGAAGGGAACAAAATTAAGTGCATGCATGCAGTGGAGAAGATATCTCCCCAACACCCTAAAAGGTGCTCAAGATTTCCACATCTCTGTTCATTATCTGAAAGAAATCAGCTGTGAAACAGCCATGGGAGGGAAAGGCTTGCTGGCTGACTTCTACAGAAAACTTACTAAGAGCTCAAGAATAAACCATTTTATTCTGCAGGAAGACTGGGAATTTCTGCAGAAGACCTGCTTGCCCAAGTAAGGGGCTTCTTAACAAGCTACTGAAATGAAATGTAAAAAGAGAACACTCAAGGAGTGGGGAAAAAAAGACAGGCAACAGGAATCTGAAAGTACTGCTTTAGCAGGGCTGAAAAGAAGTCCAAAGCCAAGCTGGAGACAAAACTAGCAAAGGACACCCAGAGCAATACAAAAGGATTCAACAGATATGATAGTTTCAAAAGAACTTCTGGGAGAAGTTGGATCTGCTGCTGAATGGGGAGACAGCATAGTGAGGGATGACACAGGAAAGGCTGAAGTACTTCCCACCTTCCTTGCCTCAGTATTCATGGGCAAAGCCTGCTCCTGTACGTATATATATACCAGCACAGCCCACAAGGAAGGAGACAGCCATTGGTGGGTGAGGAACGGGTTAGGGGTTCTGTCATGCTGAGCTGCACTGACTAATCACAGTATAGATTTCTGGGTCTGGCCACCCCAAATTAGTGGCATTTTTTTTGTCTGTAGTCATTAGTTCTGCAGGCAGTTTCACCTGCAAGAACAGAAAAAATGGAAAGGGAAAAGGATAAAGCAACCCACAAGCATTAGGTATACTGAGCTGTTCAAGTCTTATTCCTGTATGTGGCATAGTACGTATGGGAATAGCACATTTGTATGTCCACAGGACATTTGTGTGCCCAGCCTGAGGGGCTGGCACAGCACAGCTGCAGTGCTGTGTGCATGAATAAATGCTTGTCTCTTCCTTTCTCCCCTGTCCCTCCTGCTCACAACTCCCTCCTTTCCAAAATTAACATGAATTGAACATTCAAAAAGTATCAGGGCTAACAGGGGTCACACCAGCAAATCAAAGGCCAAAGAAACACCTAGCAATCTGCCCAGAGTCATAATGTCTGCATTAATAAAAAAGCCAGTCAAAATCCAATGATTAAGTCATTAGTTATGAAAGCTCCCCATATTCTGTCAACTTCTTTTCTGTGCTTGGAGAGCAATGTGCTACTCCGAATCATAATGATGTGAAAAAATCCATTCTGAACTCCACAGTTTCATTTCAATTTGGCATCTGCAATGACTAAGCTAGCAGTATATTTCCTAAAGACACAACACAGCAGTTCTGCTCTTTCACCTCAAAAAACTCACTACTGAAACATCCTGTATACCCATTCAAACTCCAGACGTTAGTGGACTCTAGACTTATTTTTGTAGGAAGCTGGTAGGAAGTGTATCAGAGATGTTTTCTCTAGCCGAGAGAAGGAGGAAAAGCTGCTTCCCTGAAGAGTGAAAGGTCTGGGCAAGAGGATGGGAATGATGATTTGGTGTCTGGCAGCTCATCATAAGAAAAGTTTTAGATAGAAGCAAGAAAACTTTCTGACCTACAATTTTCTCCTTTTGCAGGAACACTTTCACTACAAGAGGAGACAGTGTTTAAATCCCATACTACCTTACCGCAAGCTTAATTGCAAAGACAACATTTTTCTCAAGGGACTTCCCTGAGCCACAAATGTGTCCAAGTTTCCCATGGTGTTGGCTTTGTGTCGTTCCTGCTGTTTGATTCGATAATTGTCACCTTTTTACGACAGCCATCACTGCGGGCTGGATGCTCAGCTGGTGCAAGTCTGTGTAGCTCCCGGACTGTCAACACAAGTAGACTGATTAGGCCTATGTCTGTCCCTGGATGACTTCATTCTTTACAATCCAAAAGTTCTACTCTTTCTGTGCTCAGTGTTTCAGGAGAGCAAGTTTTGTCCTAAATAGATAGCTTGTAGAAATTGCCAGGTTGGTATATGTTGGTGTTTATGCTTCACGTTCTTGTTCATTAGAAGTCTGGAGATAACTCTCATAAGATGTAGAGACACACAGTTAGAAGACATCACTTAAAAGATACTTCAGAAAACAAGGCATATGGCAAGTTAACCGAAAGATGACTATACCAGGCAGAGATGGAGAGACTTGCTAAGAGAACTTTATTCCCATAGTTCCCACCAGCTGGCACCCAGCTGAGAGGGTACTGCTGTTTGACGTGATAGACTGCTCATCCCTCAGAGTCTTATCCAGGCAGCATCCAGTCCTGAAAGTGACGCACTTCACTGCAGACAGCAGTAAAAGGTAGATATTACCAAGCAATTATTGCAACTTGTGTAACAGAAGCAGTCTAACTGGGGTTGCAGAGACCTCACCATGAGCTGCTCAGCGGGATGAATAACGCTGCTTTCCTAACTGAACTTACCACCTGCCCTTGGAAATAGGGCTGTAACCACAGCATGTGGGAGTGTGGCTCATTTGCTAAGTGCAAGTGAAATATTCCATGATTATGGTAAGAAAGCAGAGGACTCAAAGATTTTTCAGCAGGAGAATTTCCAGCTCCACGTGATCAATAATCATACATGAACTCCTTGCTGATGACTTTCTATCTCACACCCCATCATCCAGGGTCAAGTGCATTACCTTCAAGATCATGGGAATTTAAAAAAATGTGTTTTTCAGCCACTGTCATTTATACCAGATGATTATCTTTTAAAAGATCCTATTTCCAAACTAATCTGTTTAAAATTAACAAAGAGATGAACAATAGAAAACATATTCTGAAAGAGATCTGTTTTCAAGAAGAGCATTTCACAGTCTGCCATGAAGATTTCAGATGATATTTAAATAATGAACCAATAAAAAACCAAATTGATATTGATGTTATCCCCAACCGTACAGAAATGACATTAGTGCTAAGAATGTTTTATTGTTGTATTTTGTTTATAAACTGGAAGATGTCTGTGTATCTACTCTGTAAGCAAAGACAAGTGTATAGTCAGCTGCCAGGAGAGCCTCAGGAACACTTTTTGCTAACAAGTTGTATTTGCAATAATAGAAATTACTTTCATTGAAATCTTTTCCCTGTTATCCAGCTTCCCACTTTATAACATACAAACAGAGCTATGGCAAAAGAATTATACTCTAACTATCTTGGCCACTTGTGCTGATGTACTCAAATGAAATTCTTGTGTGAATTTATTTTTTGCAGCAAATAAAGACTTGTTGAAATGGATTTTGGACAGCACCTCAGTAAGGCTCATTATTTCTTCTCCTTAGCAGCAACCTCATCTTGCTGGAGGATAGCAAAAGTAACAGACATTAAAATGATGGTGAGAGGTGTGTAGTTGGGTCTGTGGTGGAGAAAGATGCCCCTAATTTTGGCTGGGCACGCAATAATAATCCCTTCCAGGCTGCACTCAGAGAGAGAGTCCAGACACACTAAATTTGGAAAATCTCTGTCCCTACGATGGAAGATGACTCCAAATTCTAGTGAAAAAGGGCACAAGAAGCTGAGCCTAGAGGATCATTTGCAGGGGACAGGCAACATAGCCACAGACAGAGCATCCGAGGAAGGTTAGAAACATTTCTATTAGAGACATGCGAGATCGCTGTTCAACTCTTATGTAGCTAATACCTCTCCCAAACTGCACTGAACTTGTGTCAAGTGGGTTGGAGAACGGTCAAAATTCATTCCAAGAATTCGCAAGAGCGAAAATTCCCAAACCTAGAATTAGTTTAGAAGGTTTCTAGGCTAAGTTACATGTTTTTTCCCTTAGAGCTGAGCTACCCTAAACCCTAAAGAGAAACCAACTCAAATTTCAAAGTTACTGATCATCCAGTGATAGACTATCAGCTGAGATATAAAAACAAACAAACAAAAAGTTGTTATATATTATTGGTCAAACCAGTTGTAAATATCTCTGAAATGAGATCTTGAACATATAGTTTCTGAGGCCATCTGTAGAGTCCAATGATAACAATTTTAATGGAATTTTTATTTAAAGCCATTCAGAATATTTTTTTTTTTTTCTTAAAGTTGTAATGCTTGGAAGCAGCTGACTATGAAATAATTTCACCCTCTGGTGAAAAACAAATTCCACTTTCCAGGCTTGTGAAGGATAAATATTTTTAAAAAATCAAAAAGATACAGGAAATACCCCAAAAGAGAAATACAAAATAATATATATATATTTAAAAACAACAACAAACAAAAAACCTTGCAATTTTTCAGTTCAACTCATGATTATTGAGTATTTATGCTTGGTAATGCTACTTTAAAAGGTTCATTAATCAATTAAATGAACCAGTCATCCTTTTTACAGCCCTGTTCTGAGGTTTTTTTTTTAAAAGCAAAAGAAAATCCGGGGGTTCAAACAGAGAAAACACTTGCATGTACTTAAGTGTTGTGCCCTAGTTAAATCTAAGAAACATTCTGCTTTTTCTTTGTAGCAGCTGAAACTTATTGAATTTAACTTCCTTTGCTCAAGAAAGCATACGCACATATTTTTTAAACTACTGTTGTTGATAGTTTGAGCTGTAAATTTAATATTGAACATATTTTAAGTTTTCCATCACAGGTCAAATAGCCAGCTATTTGCATTTAAATGGATTACCAGCATATATTTCTTGTTCTTGTTAGTCTATGTGCTTTTCATGTAGCTGTTTGATATAAACACTTCTACTGATCCAGACAGGATTTTAGTAATCAGGGCAGGAGACAGGTTAATATACTGAAAATTAGACTTAATGCTGTTCCCATATATATATATATGTGTGTGTGTGTATAATCACACTGATATCAAATCCTTATATGGAGCATGTTTTCTCAGCCTGTTCATCTCCTATTGCACAGAAAGGAGGTTTGAAGGACAGGCTGGTGTAGCAGCTTGGTATAACAGAGAGATACCTAATAAAGACAGAGGCTGGAATGTTGTGCTCCCCTGCAGTCAACTCTAAGCCGGCAGTACTCCTGCCTCTGAAACTCGACAAATCACCGTCTCGTGCCTCCATGCAGCCAGAATGACGTACAACTGCCTGGCAGAGATGCCGTGGGTTCCCAGTTGAGCGTTACATGTCTTAACTGGGTCGTTACAGGGGCTCAACAGCACAGGTTGAGATGGGCCTTGTGGAAGCCAATTCTGAACTGCCCCATTTTTATCCAGTCCGCTGGAAGCACCACACACTGTTCCTGGCACAAATACACACAATAGTTTGTCAATCCAATGGTTTTAATTCAATTGCAGAAAGAAGTTTTATGTTAGACGTTAACAGGGAAAAAATCTCCTTGCTTTTACTTATGGATAAGTTCTGTAACAGATCACCTAGAAAGGCTGGGGACTCTTCACAGAAGCGGGGCAGAGAAAGGGCTGTCTGAAACAGGGGTGATGGTGAGGGAAGTTCACAAGGAGGTTGTGGTGAGCAGAACGAACTCAAGCCTAGGGGACTTCTCAGGGGTCTGTCCAGCCTTATTTTCTAACCTTCCATGAAATCTGTTTGAAAACTCATGAACATTTTTGCAGGTTGCTTGCTACAAATACTCGAGGGGTCCCTCACACACTCTTTAAATTGGAACATGCACCATTGGATGAGATTACAACATCTGGAGGACCTTGGTGAGGCTATAGCCACCTCTTCTGTAACCTACAATCACCACCTTGGCTCCCTGATTGGCAAGGAGCTGCTCTTTGACTGCCCTCTGCCCTTGCTGGGGCTCATGACAGCAAACAAAGAGCCAGCAATTCGGGAAGTCCTGCCCAGGGTCTGATTGTACTTGACCCATTGGTACAACCATAGGGAAGAGAAAGGATAGATACATAAACACAAGAGCAACAACCAAAAAATCAGAGTGTGAGTTATCTCAGAGACATATTCACATCTCCAGCTGAGTGAAACTCAGTGGGAAATCTCTTGGCTGACACACTGAAATCTGCAAGTTTACTTTGAAACAGTAAAGTTGTCCAAGTCTTTATGCTATCTGCATTTCAAAAATCACCACCTGAAGGATTTACGGCAGGGTGCATGGGCAATTACATTGCTCTATTTGTTACTGTGGAAACACGTTTTGTGGCTGGTGAAAGCTATAAGAAAGATATTGAGTGAACTTCTGAGAAACAAAATTTTAAAATTAAAGCCGAACACTAGTTTTAGCCACATCAGGAAGCTTTAGCCTCAAGGCAGTCATGAAACACCAGGGAGTCAGCAGGAAAGTGCCACCAAGTCTTGCTGGGATTGATTTTGTAGGACTAGCTCTGTGTCATAGGATGGTAAAATAACAGTAGAGTCAACTAATCAAAGTAGCGCTCTCACAGCTGGAGAGCTTTGCCCAGAAATGGGTGCAACAAAGAGTCAGAACACAATGATAATAAATATATATCTCTTTGACTGTGAATATTTCCCAAGCAATCCAGCCCTATGACATCAAACTGTCAAGACTTTGGTCCTTTAAGTATCTCTTTTAAATCTTAAGCTTTCCATTGGCCCTTAGTAATGCAGAACTATTGAACTTTCCAGATGTTTACTGGAAGATATAGGGACAGATCTATATATGCAGAATGGGGTCTCTTCACATAACTAGAACCAAGAAAAAAGGCACGCACTGTTAAAACAAACCAAGCCAAAGAAATTTTCCTACTGGTGCCACTACTAGCATCTGACGTGTGTGACACCAGGGCACTGTTGTCCTGGAAGTCCCATTTCCACATCACCCTTAGTCCTTCCGCCCCTGAAATCCCACTGGAAATGCTATTCCAGGGAGCAGGCTGAGAGAATCAGAGTGACAACTTTGGCACATGCCAAAAGAGGACAGCTTCCAACCTTCCACAGATAAAACTGAAGGACTGTAAGAAATCTGGTTAATGCCTCCCCCAAATGATGGGGATTTCTTTGTTTCTTTTATTACAGGTGGTTTGGAAACAGAATTTCCCCAAATTAGTCAAGAAATCCAAATGCATTAAAATCATGGGAGGTAGGAAGACAGACAGAGAAAGCAAAACCCCTCTGTTACTCAGGGATATACATCCTTCATTTCTAGAGTGATTTTGCAGCAAATAAAAAATTAAAAGAAAAAAAGAGTTAAAAGAAAAAGAAAGCAAAGCGTTAAAAGAAAGCAAAGCGTTAAAAGAAAGCAAAGCGTTAAAAGAAAGCAAAGCGTTAAAAGAAAGCAAAAAGCGTTAAAAGAAAAGCAAAGCGTTAAAAGAAAGCAAAAAGAGTTAAAAGAAAGCAAAAAGAGTTAAAAGAAAGCAAAAAGAGTTAAAAGAAAGCAAAAAGAGTTAAAAGAAAGCAAAAAGAGTTAAAAGAAAGCAAAAAGAGTTAAAAGAAAACAAAAAGAGTTAAAAGAAAACTTGTTTGTTAAATAAGAAGGGAAGTACCTCTGTGTGGGATTCTTCTAGACTCTGAGGAAACACCAATTTCTTTCCCATTGACCAGGCACTAGGCTTTATGGACTTAGATTATGTAAGTAAAAATATTATAAATTTTGGACAAATTATCCAGCCCTTTCAACTATTTTATAGCAGTGTATTATAACCCTCAGTAAAGTTATTCTCGATTTACCCTGGTATCTGTGGGAGGAGGATTGGGGCTTGCGGAAAGCCAAGGTACTAGATTCCAGATGTGATCTATGCAAAAGCAGCAGTGACAAAAGCTGAAATGTGTGCAAAGAAATGCCAGGTACTGTGAGTTTATTGCTTACCAAATCAGATATTCACTGTCAAAAGTTCAAAACCTGACAATAAACTTAACTGTTGCATCTTTAAACTTATTTATAACTTACAGAGAGAGCCTAGTGTCTCTGTTTTGTCCCTCCCATAAAGTTTACAGCCAGCAGGAGATAATAAAATCTAGACTGAGCTCATATTGCCAAGAGAAAACTCAAGACCTGTATGTGTTGGTGGCTGTCAGGTGATATATTTTATACCTCATTAGTGTCGGAGCAGTTATTGCTTTTTCTTCCTTTATGAATAGACCATGTGATAGCATGCCTCCTTCTCACGCTCCTAACCAATTTGTCATAGCAAACCTGGCTGTAACAGAAATAATGCATTTCTTTCTATAATCCTTTTCCTTTTGATACTTGCTTCTGATGAGCCATGCTACCCAAACAAGTGTAGATGTCTATCACTCTGTTTCACACATAGCTTTCTCCCTGGTATCCGGGTGTTGCAAATTGCTCTGGTACTCCCTTCCCCTTGGACCTCCTCACTGGTGCAGAGATGTTTCATTCACAGCTGCCCGTGCAGCTTTGGCAAACGCCCTCCCTCACCAGCATGGCATGGGAGGGCTCTAGCTGACCTTTCCTAGCAGCCTCCTGAAGCCCCTGGGAAGCACCTGTGTATCATCCCTGGGGAAAGTTATGGTTCTCAGAGCAGACAAAGCACTGCTGAGCAGAATTTGCTCTTAACACACTGAGAATTATTCAGGATAGCGAGTCAATGTCTCCCCAGCAAAGAATGCTCTCCTGGTGGAAGTTGGGCACATGTGTTCTTCCCTCAGATCTGAGCCGGCACGTTTTTTACTTAGATTTTGGCCAGACGAAAGTTGCATCCATTTTTTTTTTGGGGGGGCGGGGGGGGAGCTGAGGTAGTTCACACCATTTCGAATCTGCAGGGAAGATGCCCCAGTGTTCTCATACAGTTCAGGGGGGAGATGCAAAGAAAAGTAACATAGATTAATTTGGCCAACAGACAAAGCAAAATGGAGCAGGATTCTACACCCCAATAGTTAGAAAGAAAAGCACATAGCTACGCCTGTCCCCATTCCCAGAACCTTTGGTATGCTTTACAATAAATACTCATTATTTTAAATCCATACTGAGCACTCCTGAGGCAACGGAGACAGCTAGAGTTATTTTTGGGAAATCGACTATTCCTTTCGCTCTCTGTTACTACTTGCAGGAAAATCTAATCAGTTAAAGAACCACAGCTAAATATTGTTTTCCTCTTTAAAAAGCACACAGTTATTATTACACTGGGTTTTGAGTGGAGGGCATGAAGTTGTGTAAGTTTTAATTAATCCACTGAACCATCAGCTTATTCTCTGCTGCAAATACTGCCATCTGCTACCAGTCCATGCACTGATAATTAATGTCTTCTACAAGTTTGCTTCCCCAACATTATCTGATTAGGTAATTAGCCTATGGAACAATACGCGGCATAATGCATTATTGTTCTATTAGGCGTGATCTGTTTGAAAGCACTAAAGAATACACTAGTACTGTTCTATTTCTGTGACTCATACCTCAACCAACACCCATCCAGAGAATGACAAAACAATTCAGAGAGGAATGAGGAGGGGGGAAAACAACCCCAAAACCACATGAAAGGCATGTCAATAAACGTAGGCATGAGTAGTTTACTTCAGAATAGCTTGTAAACAGGTATAAATATGACCAAGAAAACCCACGAGCACTGCTCTCCAGAGAAGGCATGGATCAACATCAACAATGATCTACATGTGATAAATGCCCCTTCAGAGAAATATGACGAAAAATAGTTTGTCATCAAAACTCAGGGGTCTAATAAATCAATGGAAGGTGGACTCAGGATAAGGGAGAACAAAGCACCATGTCATCTTTATTCACAAGTGTAAAATGTGGCTGTTTCCAAGATTACATCTGAATTAAGGTTGGGAGGCAAGATGCAGCAGAGCGGAACTGAAGTGAAGCCAACATTTCAGCACTGTCACATCCTGTGGCTACAGCGCAAAGTCTCTCAATGTTTGGCTGAGTAAAGTGGTTTTTACTTTCCCCAGCTCTTAGCCTCAGGTGATTATAAAAGGCTCTCTGATTTTATTTTGCACAAGATTCCCAGCACAGACTGGGGCAGAGAAAAGGTTAGCAATGTCAGCTCTAAGTGCATGGAAACCACAACAAGCATATAAAAAGTCCAAGCTTAGGAGCGTGGAGACCTCACACATCATCACTGCTATTTCAAAACATCGAGGTCAGGATTCATTTGACCAAATTTACATGCCAACACAGTAAGTATCTACATTTGAGCTGATTCTCTCCACTCCTTTTATAGTCAAGAGAATCCTGCCCCTCACATTGGCAACAGAAATGTTTTCCACCACATTTATCAACTTATCATTTGCAAAATCACTGTCAATTCAACAGCACAGACTGAAGACTATGCATCTGCAAATTAAGTTCCAGTTCTGGATCAGGTTTTCTTAATTTCAGGTGTTCTTCCCTTCCAACAGGCTCTGTTTCACAGCTAACGCTAAAGACAGTTTTAAACCAGGAGCCCTGCTGTTGGTGGGCTCCTCAGTCCACTGTGGCCTTCAGCAGCAGCTGGGCACTGAGCACCCTTAGGGACCCCATGCAGCAGCCCCAGAGAAGAGCTCTGACCCCTGTGCCACCGCAGCGCCGTGGCTTGCGCTGCCCTGTCTTCACTCTGCGGCAGGCAACGCGCTCAGCCTTCGTCGCATATTGCGAAGGCTTTATTCCGACTCTTACCATTGGTGCATTTTGCTGCCTTGTTTACAAAGTGATCACTCACTGGGGACGCTGCAGGGGAATTAATCATTAGACATTTACAGGTGAAGCCACTGAAGCACAGGGAGATGAGTGGCCTTACCCAGGGCCATTCAGCAAGCCAGTGAGAGAGCCGGAGATAGGGATGAAAACCTCAAAGCATGGTTGCTTTCCTTCCTGATGAGGAACACTCTACACAGCCTTATACTAGACCATGAAAAAAAAAAAAAAAAAAAAGCCTCTTTCCACATTTGCTTTCTTTGGTAATTAAAGGGAAGAGGCAGGTGAGCTCAGTTTAAATATCCTTCTCTTTTCACCTGCTAAGTATTTGTTTAGCAGTTCTCAGTCCTGCATAGAACTTCCTAAGTGATGCTGCATTTGGTATTCGACAGCTTTCCCTTCTGTTTTCAAACACAATTCCCTTTAGGCATCACTCTGCTTTTATTTGTTCCACTGCAAATAACAGATGAGTTATTCAACATTTGTCAGGCTTGTTTGTTTATTTCTTTAACCATAGAGACATACAACATTTAGCAGCATCCAGAAGATGTCTCCGGGAGTTAGCAGTAGCTAAAACCACTCTGTTGTTATCTGAAATAATTGCAACTTCTGTTGTTTTCAATGACCATGACCTAGTAATGAAATTAAATCTATAGGATAACCCATTAAACCAGTGTTAGTATGAGTACGCTGTCCTCTGACCCTGCTTTCACTACTTCTGTTCTTGCTCACTTCTCTTCCTATCCTTTTTCTTGCTCTGATAGCAAATCTGGAGTTCATCTATCTTTTTCTCTTCTCTTTTCTGCTAATTGCTGATGGTGCATTGCCTTACTACCTTCACATCACCTGACCTCTCCAAACAGGCACATGCAGTAATGCTCTCAGACCTGCTTTATTGTCTAAATCTCTCTAAAATTATGATGTGCAAACAATGGAGCACCAAGTTTGTTAGATTGAATTACAACCCTTGACCTATTGGGCTGAATTTCCTCCTTCCTCTGCAGTAAGAGTGTAAGAACAACCCTATAGAATCAGGCCAACCCCCCCGTGGTCCTAACTCCAAAACTGGACAAAAGCATATGCTCATGGAAGAATACACAAATGGGGCAAGCGTGAAACTTCCATCAGATACACTCCCAGCACTGACTCCAGACTTTCCTTCACCAGAGAAATTTCCCAGTTAAATATAAGGGAACTATATGGGATTAGAACTATCAGGAATATGTACATTTTTTTCCAGAAAGTCTCAACCCCTTGATCCATTCCATTATTCTGAATCAGGATGAAATCCTATAGGATTTCTCCAGAAAGAGAATTACAGGGTGTGGGGAAAAAAAAATATCTAGCTTTAGAAACCAGCGATGGGTCTCCCAAGGTCTCACCTCAGAATTTCAGGCTTTCATTCCAAATTCTGGTTTACTGTGAAGCCTTTTCATCCCTAATTTGCTTCTGTTTTTACACTAATATCTGTGTCAGACAAACACTCTTCCTCATATCAGATAGCAGGACAGCATACATATTGAAACAGTCTACCTTATTTTATGGACATTAATGATAGCTGCTGTTTAGTATCAACCACAACATTGTCTAACAAATCAAGGCATCTTCCCTTGCTGTGATGAAATTGCTTGACACTTACATCAAAGTATCTCCTTCATAGTTGAACTCTGGGGCGTACTTACACCATCTCACGTCAGCAATCTAATTAAAGCAAGGATTTAGGGTGAAGCCTCCAGATAATCTATGAAGAGTTACATAGACCTCACTTTGATGTTTGAACAACCTCTCTTGGCTCTTTCAAACAAAGAGTGAGATTTCATACTTGGGGATCTAAGAGACCCTAGAAAGAAAATATGTGTCCCAAGTGTCAAACTCTGACATTACAAAATACAAGATGCTTGATGCAGGATGGCAGATTTCAGTCATCGCCAACTGTGCTTGTTAATTTGAAATAGAAAATAATATTTCAGCTACTTTCTACCCCTATGATTTCAGAAGTAGAATACAGACTTTCAACAGCTTCTAATTTTTTTTTTTAAATTCCAGAAAAGATTTTTTTTCCAAAGAAAAAATTCATGACAACGTACCTTTTTATGAACACTTCTACCAATAACTATGAAAAAAATAGGATTTTTTTGGAAACATCTTTGTCCAGTGAAAAAGGTGGTTTTTTGATAGAAAGTTTGTAACCAGGCCTGCTAAAATTAGAGCTCTTATAGGCAGGTTATACTCCTTTGTTTCTCTCTCTTTCATTTTTATGCTTGAGACAGCACAGAAATGTGGTGATTTTTAAACAGAAATCCCATTGCTTTTTGCTGATCCTTTGTAGGACTTGTGATTACTCACTAAATTTGACATTTCTACAAGTATCAAGACTTCTCTAGAGTTTGGGGGGCGGGGGGGAAATCTACCTTTTGCCCTATGATTATAATTTATCAATTTTTATTTAAACTTTGAATATTTTTTGTCTTGCAACAGCAATGACTAAACTAAAAAAAATTACAATTCCAATTCCATGCCTATTCTTATGTCTGGTGTTTCCCTCTTACGATGTCACTTGGACCCTCCAAATCACTTTTAAAGATGATTGGCTCTCTCCTCTGACTAGGCACGAGTATTCAGGTAGAATTTAGGCTGCTTGAATATAGTCCATATGGAGATAATAGGAATATTATTACCATCGTTATCTTTGTTACCATAGTGCTTAAGGCTCCACATGGGACTAGGGTCCTACTTATGCAAGGCATTGGGTAAAGAGCAAGAAGTAATTCCCCAAAGCTTGTAATTTAAAGAATAGAGTTGCTATGTAAATAAGGTCTGGGATTAATTTGGTAATATCACTCCTGGTATTTTAATCTGAGACTACCAGCATTTTTAAGCAAGAAAGGTCACAAAGAAAGGCAAGATGACTCCACAAACAGAGCAGCTCTCTCTGTACCTACTCCCTTGTAATTAAGATATTGAGTAGGGGGGAGGGAAAAACATAACACTTGGGAGTATTTTATTAATTATTTTTCAGCTTGAGTGCACAAGGTTAAATGTAGCCTCAGGCAGCTTTCACTGATGTGACTCACATCTTCACAATGTCAGAGCTTTTAGTGACACTAAGGGGCTCATATTTTGCAAAGAATAAACCATCCTCTGGTGTATTAATTAAGCCCAAGCACATCCTGCAGAGAAGCAATGCAAAACCAGAAGAAATTTTTCACAGCGAGCTTAATGTCTATAAAACGTGTGCTTGACAACTGCTGAGCATGAAATCTCTCATTAATCCACAGAATGTGGACAGCATAGATAAGAGCCATGTGTTTCCCGACCGTAACCGTGTCTTCAGTGGGCATGGTCCTGATGGTAAGTCAGCACTGGCCTCTTCCCCATGAAGACAGTCAACAGATGATCTGTTTATTTCCAATAACAGCATTATTTCATATGAATCCAAAAGGGAGTTTGGGACATTGGTAAACATTCCAAGGGAGCTGTTTACAGAAATAAAGAATTACTGCTGCACATTTTTTGAATTGTTGCTATTATTTTTTATCATGTTTGCTAACCACAAAAAGAAATGTTATTTTCTTTGCGCAGCCCCCCTCAAACCAAGCAACCCCCCAAAAAAACCAACCCCCCCACAAAACTCAAAACAATCCAGCTACCCCAGCTGCTGCATGACCTCAGTTCATGTTCATGGGCTCTCATGGATCCTTCCTTGTGCCCTCCTGGAGGGCAGAACACATGGTGTCATGGAGGAGTCAGTCCACCCAGATAAACCGTATAAAGGAAAAGAAGCCCTTTCCAGTTGCAAAAAAACAGGAACAACAAAAACAATTCCTGCCAGGTTTCCCATTGACGATGTCCCACAAGCTGATCATTCTAAAAATCAAAGTACCACGGTAAATAGACAGGTCTAGAAATTGTGTGTTCAAAAATATTTCAAAAATGTACCTAATGTTTCAAAATTAAATTTGCTAAAAAATGAAATTCCTTGCAGAAGAAATATAATTTTGGCAATTTTTAAAGAGAATTCCAGAAAGAACAGATAACAGAAGTATGTTCCCTCTGTAATCTTCTTTTCTTTTAGAGTTCTGAAAAGCATACCATTTCTGATATTTTATAAAAATTTGAATTTAGACTTTTTCTGTTTTCCATATTTTTTAGCACTAAATGATAAAGTTTCCTTACTCTTCCACCCAGTGCAAAATTTGACACTGTTGGAAAAGTTTGGAAATCAGACTGTCAATTACAGGGCTCCATTTTTGGTTTTTTTTTTGTTGACTTATATTTCAAAAGTTTGAAAAGTTGCAGAGAGGGGAAAAAAGAAAAGCAAGCCAGGAAATTTAAACCCAAATCTAAACTTTTATGGCTTATATGAATATTTACTAAACAGCATTTCTGCTGATAGCTTAAAATTCGTAAACATTAGTATTGTGAAGGAAAAAGACAACATAGCTTGATAGTCCAGAATGACCTCTCTGATATCTCAGGTCGTTAGTTTACCAGTTGGCAGTTTAAAGGGTTCAATTTAATCTGGCACAAACAAGCAAGTTATAGGACCAGCAACATAGTTCACTACTGGCATGGACAGCTAAATACAGTTTCACCAAGCTTCTGCAAGCACTTTCAGTGTTCATTCAAGGTGCCCCAAAGCAGATGTGCTTCCACCTTCAACCACCTATTGAAACTGAACAAAATGAGTGTAACATTTTTCCATCTAAATTCCCAAACACAAATTGCCTAAAAAAGCAAGAAACTCTTCCTCAGACACTCGTTTCACACCTAATTCACTGATCACCCGAGTGCTTGGCATGAACTTGTGTGAGAAGGGTGTAACAGGGTCCCAGCCCAACATTTTTTTCCAGACTTCTGGGTTAGCTGCATTTTTGGTGTTACTCCGCATAACCACTGCCATGTTCTTATGTCCTTGTGCTCAGTGCCTAATAGCACACAGGTTTGCCTCAGGACTCTGCCCTCCACACTACCCTATAACTATTTTCAAGGTTTGAGGATTCAAATAACCTACAGTATTTGCCATCACATCCAGCACCACTGCTGGAGTACACGGTCGTCATCCTGATTTGCCAGTAGACCACACTGAAGTAGATTTGGCCTATGCTGAATGGTTTCATTTTTAAATGATATGGTGAGACTACTTTTTTTCAAGTGGGATAGCATGGCTAGAAAGTCAACAATCTTCCTTTCCCATATACTATTCAAAATCTTTCATTTTTGTGGCCAGCACCGTAGGCTAGACCTTTGATCTGATTTGCTTAGATATTTGAAACATATATTTATTTAACTTCAGATTAAAAAAAAAAAACAGGTGTCAGTAAGAAGCATGCAGGTTTTGTAGAATATATGACATAATTCCGAGCCATATAGAGATAAAAAGTGTAACTTCGAAAAAAATCTGGATATATGTAGCATATTTTAAATATTACAAACATCTATTTCCTACAGGGAATCTCTTTACATCTCCTACACCTCTACAAAGAAAGTCAAATTCATTAGAGCTCTTTCACATACTTCATAGCAGCTCCCTCAAGTGGCCATAGATCAGAGTATTTTACTGCAAAGCCACCCACAAGTACCATGAAGGGTTCGTTACCCTTAAATCTGTTTCTCATCACCTTTAAGTGGTTAGGACCACTGCAAACACATTTTGAGATGTTTCAGGTGCAAAGTCAGGGTGGGGTAGGAAGTTGCAGAAGAGAAATACAGAAAAAGAAGGGATGGGAGGAACAGACAGAAGATTATATATAAGAAAAAAGGTGAATGGGTTGACTTTCACTGGTTAAGTCTATAGATCAAGGGGTTTTTTTCCTGAAGTGCAGGCTTTTTGGAGTGAATTAGTTTGGGATATTTGCTAGCCTTCACAGTAAAGCTTGTTTTTCATAACTATTTTTAAAGTACAATTTCCTTAACAAAATGCTAGAATAAATGCAGACCAGTTTCCAAACAAACAAGGTAGGTGCTGTGTCTCCAAGATATGCATGGTGCCACCGCTCGGAGGGGTTCTTCTTAGGGTGAAATTTCTAATGTTCCCCTGTGAGGTACAGCAGAAATCTGGTACTTCAAATCTCTTGTGGTCTGAGGAAAACCAACCTTTGCTATTTGCTTGCATGTCTCCCTAGGTGCCGAGTTATCTGGAGTACAAAGATTTGCTTCTAACACCATCTCTTATGTAGACCTTTTTTGAGATGTTGGGGAAAGTTACTTCACTCCTCCATAAACTCCTACCTTTTCTGCCGTTTCCAACTTTGCTGTGTAATTGCTCTGCCAGCCTTGGTTCCTGAAAAGAGCCAATAAGCAATAACTGATCTGCAGTTCAAACAAAAGAATTTTACAGATGATTTACGGAGGGAAAAGATTGAAAATTCAGGGCCCTGGGAAATATGAGTATTGTTCTGAAAATAAAAGAAGGAAAAAGTTACATGCATAGTAATTGTCATTGCCTCATTAAAGTCAAAGCAACTATGACAATTTTCACACATTGAAGATGTGGTTTCTCTACCACTAGGAAGCACAAATTACCCTTTAGTTTTGCCCTTTGTTTTTTTAGTATCTCAAGTAGAATTGTCTCTCCTCCTGGACTACTTTCAAATAATCTAGTTCCCTCAATGATTTTTTTTTTTCTGACAAGACATGGGATAAAGCAAAGCTCTATGTAGTCACAGGTAGATTGCCTCTGTTTCCTAAGCTAACTTTGGTTGACTTTAAACCAGCAGTTTTCAGTCTTTCCTGACTTGTAAAGTCCTAAAATTTTCCAACAAATACGTACCCTCAACCCCCTGAAAGCAAATTTACTCTATTAATGATAGGCTTTTCTCAGCTTTCTCAGCAAAGATTCCTTTGCCCACAGGTTGAAATCCACTGCTACTCGCTATCTAGCAGTCTGTGATGTGAACATCTCTCTCTTCTGAGAAAAATAGCTCCCAGTTTTGGGTCTTTGAAAAATACATCTGGATCCACTTACTGAAATATAAATTCATTGTATTTTCAAGCCTCAGAGCCTGATTATGGTAGCATAAAGCTGTTACATCAATAGAGCCAACAGATCTGCACAGGTATGAAACCAGATACAAATTAATCCCTTTGTTCCCACAGTCCTCACTGTCAAATCTATTTTCAGTGCAATCAGAAGTTAGGCTACATTAGCAACTTTGGACCATGAGATTGTTCCACATGCACTAATCAAATACAGAATTTATTTGGCAATTTTTTTGTGTAACGTAAAACACAAACACAGAGCTGAATTTTCTCAACAATTACACCTTTAGACCTCATTTACTTGTTAGTTTTCTTTTCTAATATTGTGTATTGTTTTCTCCACTTCTGTTCTTGCAACAGTGTATGCATATATATATATTTTGTAAATAGATACCATTTTCTCAATCACTATAGGACTAAACTATTCATTTTTGAAAGGCATTGCCTCTGTTATTTATGATTCTCACCAAAGGGAGAAAGAGAATACCTTTTTTTTTTTTGTTTTCTCATTTGTGGCCCATATCCAACAAAGCACTTAGCCACATGTTTGCTTTTCCCCCTGGACAGCGGGTTTGGCTATTGGATAGCACAAATCTATGCACCAGGAAAGGTATGTTATCTATCACTACTATGAGTCAATCAAAGATAGATGCCTAAATAGCTGATTTAGACAACTGGAGCATGACATTTATTTGATTATCATATAGAAATCCAGAGACTAATGGGCTCAGGGACTCTGTTCATAATGGAGGTACATAAGAGGCAGCCAGATAGTCTCAAAGCACATGGAATAACAAAAACCTGTTTCACGTATGACACTCCTTATGTTCTCTGATTATCACATTTTAGAAATTGAAGCATTTTATGAAAACCACTGGACTATAAATTGGTGCCTTCAACATCTAGCTTCTTACATTCACGGTATGACCTGCTCACTATACCCCATTAAAAGGGTAAACATGACAAGATAATGGATTCATTTTGGCAGCGGCTATACACTTTGATTTTTTATTATTTCTACTTTGCTAGCTCATACTGAAAAATCCAAGAGCTCTCTTCAGTTGCTAATCTATGAACAGCTAGACCCTCATGTTCTGGGATTAATATTAAAAAATGACAGAGAAATTGCTCACTAGACAAGAAAGCATTGGTCATAGAGTTTTGAAGGTTTTTTGCAAAGTTTAGCTTTGCTCTCTACATATGCTTTTCTACTTTGCTTTTTAGATTGTCTCAATCTCAACCTCTAACTTAGAACACCCCTGAAGCTGGTGGTCTGAATTTATATTGAAATCTAGACCTAATCCTTGTTAGTAGCACAGATCCATTTTCAAGGTGAACTAAAAGCACTGCTCTTCTGTCTTGGCAACTTAAATGCATCACTGAGTAATTATACCTCTAGTCCACTTGCACAGATTTGTATTTACTCCACTGGGATTTATTAACACAGGTTTTATGTCCATGTGTCTGATGCACGAAATATGGAATCAGCAAAATGCTGAGGATCTACCTGGCAGTTTTCTGGCCTCTGAAATTAAAGACTGTTTTTCAGGTACAGCCTCTCCTCGCTACTCTGTCAGAGGAAATAAAAGAAAGAAGCAGGGAAGGGAGAAAGCACCTTTTAAGGCTCCTGAAGCTTTTAATTGAATCATTGATTCAGGAAATCTCATTCTCCCTTCTGCTTGCTCTGAAATGAAGGAGAGACAATGAGCAGATTTCTGTCAGTTAAACAGATGCTCTGTGCATGCAGATATTTTTGTGTTTAATGATAGCTTTGACGTTACGATTAGCTTTGTGTGATCTGCTGCTAAGGGTTGTCAGTATAGGATTCATTAAATGCCTTCCCATAAAAATTTGAAGACATTCTTTTAAGTACGAGAGACTCCCATAAAATTAGGCTTGTAACGATACTTCACTTATCACAGGATTGCACTGGCAGTAAGGTTTTAATTGCTCAAATAACAGTATCTCTAAGATAACAAAATTATTTGCATTATTGCCAGTGGAGACAAACCAATAAAGTTTCTGTACTAGTACATTGTGTACCCAGTTGTGATTAATGGTATGGTTAAACTTCATATGTCTTCCTGTAATATGATTAACAGGAATAGGCTATTAGGTAAAGTTCAGGACTAAGACAAATGCACCTTTTCAGTGAAACTTCAAGTCTTAGCACAAGTACTTAAATGGTACAAAGAAAACCTCTTCAGACCAACTCTTCAGATGATGCATATTGCTCTAACTCCATATTTAGGCTGATTTACATAATATCAGAATATGGCTTCATTTTTCTTACTTACAGTAGAAGCCAGCACTAACCCTCTTTTCCTTTACAACTATGTAAAAAAGATGCAGCTCCATCAATGCAAGGAGATTAACACTTCTGTGCCTCACAGTACACAGCCTCTATGTCTTTCCATAGTGAAGCTGAACAATAAATTCTGCTAAAAAAATCTTGCCGGTAATTTTCCTCCATCTACTCTTCATGTAGTAGTATAAGGTTATCACTGAGTTTATGTAGCATGGGCTAATTAAGCAGAGGAGGTTTTACATATACAAAAGGCAAGATAGGAATACCTTAGCAAATGAATATGGCAATTTTGCTCTTCTGGCCACTGATACAACAAAGTTATTATTTGGAGGAGGAGATAGGGAGGTTTGTTCGTATTTGACTTTTTTACCAGCAGTAAAGGTGGTAGGTGGGTAGTTGAGCTTGCTGGAAAACAGCTTCAACTGATAGAATGGTAAAAGCATTCTTGGTCTCAAGCACTATGCCTGTTGTAGGTCTCCGACCAGGGCTAACAATAGTTCAGTGGAGGGGATTTCATTTACAGCTCCTTTTTGGCAAACCAGGCTCTCCTCTTCAGAACTTGGTCTGCTGGCTGCAGCATCCCTAGGCTCATCCAGCTGGAAAAGCTTGGAAGATTTTAAGCTGAAATCCCTCTGGTTGTTTAACCTGACAAAATGAAGGATGAATGTAGCTTAGAAGAACAGTGCAACACTGAAAAAGCTCAAAAAGAAAAAGTAGCACTATTTAGCATAAGAGGCAGCTACCTACGAGGTGGCAGTCAATATACCTAGTCTGGAAAGGAGAAACAAATAGGATTACAGAATGAGTTTTAATAGCAACCAGCAGGACTATTCTGGCATTGTGACCTTTTCACCTATGACATTAAAATAGGAAGGACAGCATGAGTGTGAAGGCATTACCCCAACATTTTACATATGCATTTGTAGTATGCTAAAGTAGGGCTACCACTCATCTGGACATTTTCAGACACCCCTGACACATTCCTTATTTCTGCCTAGAAGTTTTATGCATTTGGATTTTAAACATTTGCTTAAGTGGTTGTGTGACTGGAAATGTCTGGTTTCTCCCTCAAAACCCCAGCTCCCTTTTGTCTATTCTTAGCCCTCCTTTATCTTCTTTTTTTAAGGAAACAGACTGCTATTTACTACAAACATGTTCAGTGTGCCATCCAGTAGATATTTTCTCCATTTCAGCTGGAAACCACACAAACAACTATGATTAAAATAAAAAAAAGTCATATAATGCTACTTGTTATCATTAGAGAGGCATCACCACGTGTTTTGTCCTGTGCATTTAACATGCTGTGGGGTAGTGAAATTAGTAAATCCAAGATCACAGTGTTCAGGTAGTTTTTCCTCTGCTGTTGTTTGAAAAATATTTTTGTTAATATAGACACAAATTAAATTTTGAAAACTGCAGGAAGGTACTAATAGCAATAGTAAGCTCGTAGTCTTTAAATAGGTTTTTCAGATTGTTACACTGCAGTACACATGTATCGTGACCTGAAAAAATGGATTCTTTATATTGCTTTTTCATAAACCTGTTTCTCATTTGAGAGTTAATGGAGAAGTATCTTCTGTTCTGCTGGTGTTGAATGCAAAGTAGCTGGGAAAGTTTTGGCATTTTCACTCTATGTGCTTATTTTGCCAAAGTTTTAAATGCACATATCTGAAAACTCTTTTGCAGTATTTTTTAAAGGCTTTAAAAGGCATTATCTTTGAAAGACTTTAATTTAAAAAAAAAAGTATAGAGCCCAAATAAAGAGTGACAGAATGAGCAGTGAATTTCTGATTGGCTTGTAGGGGTCACCAGAGTAACAGGTGCTTCTAAGAAGCTGTGAGAACCTTGCCTATATGGCACAACCTTTCCATCACATCAGGGAAAGGAATGAACTGAAGCAGGCAAGAGATTAGTTCAAGTCCTGGAGTAAAAGGTGTAATATTCACTGCCAAAGTTGTTATCATCTAGTAACTCCAGATATCTTTGTCATCCTCATTGCAAATTCCAGCAAATTCCACTGTCTAGTGGCATAGCAATTTTATCAAGTGTCTCATTTGGGATTTATAAGACAAAATATAAAAATGCACCATATACAGCCTTTCTGCACTCTCTCTATATACATAATCATGAATTAAAGAGTTTGTTTGTGACCTGCATCCTTCTTACTTCTCTTCTCTAATGTCCTTCTAGTGTTTTGGGGATGGGATGTCTACACAACATAATACAATGGTGAATCCATGCCATAATTTAGGAAAGCCAGCATGATATTTTCTACATTTTCTCTAGCTCTGCACCCACTGTGCAATAGCAGATGTGTGGCTGTCTCTGCCAAAGGATTCTGTAGGTGTTGAAAGTTTATCTGAGCTTAAGGAGATGTTGTATTAACTAATGCAAAAGAAATGCATTGAGGGTTACTACATTCACAGAAACCATATCCAGCTCCCAAAGTCCCTGATGTGAAAATTGCTGAGGACATTGTTAAGAGGAACTATCATATGTGCTTACCTTGTATTTACACCAGCTTAGTTACCCACCTACAGCCCCTGTAAGCGTAAGAGACTGGATGTGGAGTAGGTGGACCACTGGTTTCACTCAGTGCCGCCATTCTTATGTTCTAAACACGTTTCATCATGGCATCATATGAACTAGGAATAAAGTTCAGAAATGGGTCTGAGTCTTAGATGATCAGGTCTTTGGCTGTTATTAAATCAACACACCTTCCATTCCTAGACTGGATCCTGGTCCTTTACATGAACTGGAGATATGAAGTGGACAAAGTGGAGAGCAGTAAACAAAATTAGTAGCTTTGAATCCTGCATGATTGATCTATAGTTGTTAAACTGAAGTGGTGATACAAAAGTTATGAACATTATGCCAGTTTTGGGGGGATTTTTTTTTAAATTTTAATAAATATTAATTACTGGTTGCTGAGATGCATTTAAAAACAAAGTAATTTGGCTAAAAGCCAAGTATGTTGCAGCCAAGATAATAAAGAGCAGAATCTGACCCATAGCCGGAGAAAAGGATTTTCCTTGTCATGAAAACGTGCTATCCAACGCTTGAAATATTTCTTATTCACAACAAAAGTTCAAACTCAATGAAGAGCTGTTAAGTTTCTGGAAACTACAAAACTGGGATACAGTCCATGATCCAAAGCAAAGTATCATCATGTTCAATAATGCTAATGTGATGATAATGATCAGAAGTTGATTAAAACTACACATGTCTCTGTAATGGTTTCAACATTTTAATTCACATATTCCTATTAGGGGACTAAATGTTAAAATAGAACTCCAGATAGTACATTCAAATACCAATTAGTAATTCAATATTTCTAAGTGACCAGAACTGACCCCCACATAAGTATAGAAAATAGAGGACAAAATATGTCTAGGCTAGTGCATTTTACAAGAAAAAGTATAAAGAAGAGGAAATTAAAGCTGATATTAAACTTTAGCCCATGGACAGCAACCGCTGCTAGAACAGGCAGGTAGTATAGTAACAGAAAAAGGTTAAAGAGCCTTGTGAACATGAAAAGCTTTTAATTACCGCTCATATTGACCCATTGTGTGAAAAGGGACTGGACCCTACAAAGCACACCAGAAGGACAGGTCCCCCTGTGCACAACTCGCAGCGTGAGAGACTCAGCTGCTACTGAGAATATGGGGATTGACAGAGGAATCAAACCCAGAAACAACAAGCCACCCCACCACAATATTTTCGGGTTTGCAGAATCTGTTATATTGTGTGATGAACCACAACACGCTGATCACTGGAAGCACTTAGCTTTCGTTAGCCCTTGGTTGGTACTCAGCTTAGCCTTTGAAGCTGAACAGGCCTGTGGACAAAGTTGACAACTGACCAGGAAAATCTGTTCACTCTGACATCTCTCTGTCTGGACAGCTACCTGTGCTACCTCATCTACACTTGACCAACTCCATGGCACAGGTCACGAAATTCATTCAGTTATATCAAGAACTGGTTTGTGGCAAAGACATTTTATGGAAAGGTGCTTAAACTTGTGAAAACATCAAGAGACTGAAAATCTTCTTTCTCCATTATTTCAGTGGTTATCTTCTTATTGTTACAAATGCAAACTTTATTTCTAATCTGGATTTATTATTTTTCACTTTCTCTCTTCCATCTATGCATCTTTGTTACAATCTACTTCACTAGATTATACTGTTTTAATTCTCTCAGTCAACTCCATTGCAAGCATCGTTTCTTTCCCAGTAAGCACAGAGGAAAGCCTGGCATATCTCAGCAGGAGGGAACTGGCAGGGCATAAACCCCTCAGGGTTACTGCGGGGGGTGTGTGTGTGTGTGTGTGTGTGTGTGTATCNGTGTGTGTGTGTATCCCTCCCCCCCCCCAAAGAAAGGCACTGCACCCAACTCTTCTGCCCTTTCAGCTGCTCCGTGGAGCCAACACATCTGAATGCAGCCACAAAGCCTACAAGAATCAACAGGGGCACCTAAATTTTATCCTTAGACAACAGAAAAATACTGTTCACAAAAATCAACTGATCTTTTTTAAAGACTATTTTTTAGATCTGTTTCATAACCTAGAAGGCTTTAGTCCAAATTTCATATTTTCTTCTTATGCAACTAGATGCTACAGGTTATTTGATAATAAGCACTACCTTTCTCCTTTATCTTCTTTCACTATGAAACACAGCCAACAAAAGAGGAAATTTAAGTAAAAAAAATGGCAGAAACAGAAAAATAAGCACTTTTCCTTTTTAGAAAAGACCACAAAACCATCACTAGCAATAAAATTCAAATGTCATCTCAAGTTAGGCACATAGGATTGAGCTGTCAATCACAGAAAAAATTCTGCTTGCTTCTGCATTGTGGAAAAATATGTTTCATCAATTTAGGACCACAAACAATCCCACAATTCCCCCAGCCATTTTTTTCCGTGCCCTTTACCGGATTTAGTACTGTGAAACCAAATGCTAATTTGGGCAAAGCATATTTTTCTAAGCTTATTCTAGGACATCTAAATAAGAGTATCGCTGCAGGATGTGTGAAATAATTCTTCTACTCTATTTACTGTAAAGAGCTGCAGCCCAAGAAGACTTTTCACTTTAGGGGATAGTATCTTAAAGACACAGATCTACTATAAAGATGCTGGGAAAACAACAGAACTATTGCAAGTCTAGAAAGCACAACCTCTGGAGAAAGACTTAAAAAAAAAAAGATGTTTATCATGACAAAGGACAAATCTTGAGGTACATAAAAGGCACTTGCAAAGAAGAGGTGTCTGTTCTCTTTATAAGGTGTAATGGGTCTAAGTGCAGCCAGAAAGACTGAGGTGAAATAGTGGCAAAATCTGATCAAGAACATTGAAGCACTGAAGGTTTTTAAGAACCAGTTAGGCAGACATTTGTCAGGATTGATTAAGTAAAGATGATCTGACTCTGGAGCAAAGGAATGGAGAAACTGATCTCTTAAAATACTGTCCAGTCATACTTTCCTTTGATCCGATCTCTTTCCTGTTGGGTCACTAACATTTGCTCAGCATGCATACTGTGATACCCCTGTTAAAAGGGTTAAATTATTTGACTGCTCATTTCTAAACATTAAGTAATTTGAATCTCTTTTCATTGTATCTGTAGATTATTGTATGAAAACACTTTATCATTACTGTGTTATGTGATCACTTGATAGGTATCAAATTTTGAAAAGAAAGGTTTTTGGTTAATAATGAAAATGTAACATTTATAATGCATAAGCATGACAGAAACTATTACAAAGGTATTAGAATCAAAGAAGGAAAGATTTTCAGTTTATGAGAGAAGGCTAGAAAAGCAATCAAAAATGGGGAAAAAAACCCTCATTTTATGACATGTGAAGGATATTAAAAGGAAATGTGGCTGGAGCTTGCAAATGAGAGAGGGCACCATCTGATTCATATAAGTTCTACAGCATATTTAGAGTTAATCCCTTATTAGCTAAGTACTTAAGAACATATGTAAAGTTAGGTGTGAGCTCAAGTGTTTGTTGATTTGTGGAAAAAGACCACAGCCAGTAAGTGAAGGGAAACTTCGGTGGCAATGGTACTTGAGATGTCTACTGAAAGAGCTGGACCACTCCAAACCATTTCACAGGAAATACCTAATGGACAAGACCTAATGATGTCACAGTTATGAAAGAAAATGCAACCATGTAACAGATCAACCATAACCATGTATTTTAGCTCATTAAAGCAGAAATTATGTACTAACCAGTGCCTTTGTATCTTGCTTGTGTGCAGGTTCTTATGCATGGTACTAATAGGAAACATAACAGGTGTGGCAGCAGTAACAGATGAAAAACAAGCTTGCAGCCAAGCAAAACAGTCTTAGCACTGAGATAAAGCTGCAAGGCCACGTTATCAAAAACTTGGCTGTTCAATCTTTGGGATGTTCACTTCAGAGACATTAAACGGAATTAACTGTAAGGGTGATTGCTCAGCCTTTCAGTTTTCTTAGTTAATAGTTGTGCTGCAGCCCAGAACATCTGAATTATTCTCAAGGAGTCTACCTGCAGAAATGTAGGAAAATCACAGCTCATGCTATAAAATGCGGGCTAGACAGATTTATTAAAAGCAAAGCATTCCAGTGCTGTCTAGAAAATAGCAGAGAAAAGATCTCCTTCCAGTTTTAATTCTCCAGTTTCATTACCTCTTTTACGCATCCATCTACTTCTTTTTGTAACCAACTTTGTAAAGAAACAAGTGCAAATGCTTGAAAGTTTATCTGTTGCATTTTACAGCTTGATGATGTTGCTGTATCTTATAAACAATCCTTTTATTCTGCTAAGAAAACAAAACTCTGACTAAATACGTACACAATACTCAGAAGCATTGTGTAGTTGCAGAATATTAGGTACTAATACTACTGAAACGCTTACCCAAGAAAAATATCCATGTTATTCACATTGTTTTCCATGCTATGCTATCAAAGTAATAAGCATTTTCTCATTTGAATATCAGATGTGATTCACTAATCTAGAAAATTAGATTTCTGAAAGAACACAGATTACATTTGCCAAGTCCCAAAAATCTATCAGAATCACTCCATTCTTTTTAATAAACTTTCTCTGTGCAAAAGCAATACAGAAGGAATCAATATGATTTTTTTTAAAAAAATCCCTATTATCATTCAATTATTCAAATAGGGACCTTAGCCTTAGTTAAAATAGAGCTGCAGAGGACCCAAGGGAAGTACATATGTATAATTCCTACAATTACTTATTTATTATTTTAATTAATTATTTATTAAGTGTTTTTTTAAAGCTTGCAGGAGTTTAAAGTTACAGTAGGCTCTGAGAATGAAAAGTGCACATACAGAACACTTTCATCTATCAAACTGAAGTCAAAATCATTTCAGTGCTTGTATAAGCAATTCTATTTCTGTAGAGTGCAAATAAACAGTTACACACATACACTCAAAGAGGGTGAGAAATCATGCAGAAAATGGAAGTCTACATAACCAAGGTAGTGGAGATAGGAAACAAACAGCTCTCTAGCCTGATGGTACCCCTCCTAAACAAGAGTAGCAGGAGTTATTTGTTACTAGACCAAAAACCTAGCTGCACACATGGCTCCAATGTCAGTTTGGTTGAGTAGTCAGGTACTTCCATTGGGTAAAGGTCTGCAGTGCTCACAGCAGCCTGATCCTCCTCAGTCTCCTAACACAGGAATGATGGTATTGAGATGCAAAGCACAGCTGCGGTTCTCTCCTGCTCGCCATGCACTGTCAGGGAGAAGGGGTTCAGGCTGGTGGGCCTCCAAATACCAAAACCAGATATTAAATGGCAGCTACGAACATGTGACGAGGGTCCAGCTACCTCCACCCACCTCCTGAGTCAAGTGGGCACAGACCTCACCAAGAAAGATCTTGTTTGGCACCTTCTATCTTCAGGGAGCTTTGGAGCAGATTACATGTTCAATGACTAATGCTGCCACAGTTTGAGTGCCATTTGAGGGTTGGTGCAAATCTGGCCTCAGATCATGCTAAAGCCCACTCTGTCACAGTCTACATTAATTGAGTCTCATTTAGGCTGTCTTTAAATTAACCTCCTACCAATGTGTTCTCACTATAGCATGGTCAAACCATGCTAGCAGTACAGCTCAGGAAGGTTTATTATGCTAACAGATTAGTCCAGAAATATCAATAAAGGTACATTAATTCTAATTAAAAGGTGAAGCCAGCTGTTGTCCTGCGATATGCACAGATGTGTGATAACTGACTGCACTACAAACTGTGTACAGATGTAAAGGCACATTAGCCAGCTAAAATTTTTTAAAAGCAGCTTCCTTTGGGATACGAATAAGACTGTCGCCAGACCAAGCAAGCAGCTGTATTTTGCTGAGGTGTTCGGTGAAGAGTAAGGGAAAGTGAAGTATACATTTCAGTGAACTGTGTGTAGCTGCTTTTTTTCTGGTTTGACATTCAGTACAACCACACTGGGGAAGTTGCTCAAAACCTTTATCTTTGTTTACTACTTAAAACATTCACTATCAATACCACAACCTTCTGCAGGACTTTCTAGTTCAGTCTTGCTTCAAATTCACAAGCCCGAAGGTAAAAATGTTCACTCAGGATCTGCACAGAAAAATCTCTCCCTGAAAAGTTTGCCACAACATCTACAACAGAGGTAACTCAAAGGTGAATCTCACAGCTTTGCCACACAGACATCACCAGATACTAGTTAGAGGAAGCTTTTTCCCCCCCTTTTGTTTACAGTAATTGAATACTAAAAGAAAAAAAATATAGTCACCTATTTATGTTGCATCTTCTTTAGGCCTAGAAGTCTTTGTAATAATTAATGTTATAAAATTGTGTCTGAATATTCATATATGCAAAGATATGAAAACTTTTTCCATGTTAAGGCAAGTAGCATAATAGTAAAGCATAACTCAAGCTTGCTTAAGGTAAATTGGCACCAAAGTTGTTGTAACATTTCTTTGTGCTAGGTGTCAAGACATACCACAAAGGCAGGACAAAATGGATGAGCCTAGTGATGGCCAGCAAAGGACACATTCTGTACCAGGGCCTGGCTAGTGCAGAACACTTTTACCTTACTGACGTTACTGAAATGTTTGAAGAAAACAAGATAAGAAATCCGCCCAATCTGGTTTGCAAGATTTTGATGAACATATGGAACATCCTGCTGGTGAGCAAGTGAGGTCTACAGCCATATGTTCAGCCAGTCTCTGGTATGAATATTGCAAGTCTGCAACATGCCAAGAATTGATCATGTAAATTTATATTTCTGATTATGCTGCATAATGATCATAGTGACCTAGCTGAGCTTGATCAACCTGATCTCCCCAAGGAAAAGAGGTAGGAAGAAGAGTATTTTCTTGTTTTTATCATTGTGACTGTTGAGTTGTTTAGTGTGGGGAGTTTGGGTTTTTTTTGTTTTGTTTAGTTGCCATTCCATATATATGCCTGGTGTTGAATAGGAACTGCAAAGACCAATCTGAACACTAAGCCAAGTACATGTTACATGAACCTCATCTGCATTAAATGCAGAAGGTCCAGCAATCCGGTGATGTTCTACCTGCACTGAGGACAAGAAAAAAAGTGGCATTGAGGAAAAAGAAATAGAAAAGGATAGAGGAANCTTGATGATGTTGCTGTATCTTATAAACAATCCTTTTATTCTGCTAAGAAAACAAAACTCTGACTAAATACGTACACAATACTCAGAAGCATTGTGTAGTTGCAGAATATTAGGTACTAATACTACTGAAACGCTTACCCAAGAAAAATATCCATGTTATTCACATTGTTTTCCATGCTATGCTATCAAAGTAATAAGCATTTTCTCATTTGAATATCAGATGTGATTCACTAATCTAGAAAATTAGATTTCTGAAAGAACACAGATTACATTTGCCAAGTCCCAAAAATCTATCAGAATCACTCCATTCTTTTTAATAAACTTTCTCTGTGCAAAAGCAATACAGAAGGAATCAATATGATTTTTTTTAAAAAAATCCCTATTATCATTCAATTATTCAAATAGGGACCTTAGCCTTAGTTAAAATAGAGCTGCAGAGGACCCAAGGGAAGTACATATGTATAATTCCTACAATTACTTATTTATTATTTTAATTAATTATTTATTAAGTGTTTTTTTAAAGCTTGTNTAAAAGGTGAAGCCAGCTGTTTTCCTGCGTTATGCACAGATGTGTGATAACTGACTGCACTACAAACTGTGTACAGATGTAAAGGCACATTAGCCAGCTAAAATTTTTTAAAAGTAGCTTCCTTTGCGATACGGATAAGACTGTCGCCAGACCAAGCAAGCAGCTGTATTTTGCTGAGGTGTTCGGTGAAGAGTAAGGGAAAGTGAAGTATACATTTCAGTGAACTGTGTGTAGCTGCTTTTTTTCTGGTTTGACATTCAGTGCAACCACACTGGGGAAGTTGCTCAAAACCTTTATCTTTGTTTACTACTTAAAACATTCACTATCAATACCACAGCCTTCTGCAGGACTTTCTAGTTCAGTCTTGCTTCAAATTCACAAGCCCGAAGGTAAAAATATTCACTCAGGATCTGCACAGAAAAATCTCCCCCTGAAAAGTTTGCCACAACATCTACAACAGAGGTAACTCAAAGGTGAATCTCACAGCTTTGCCACACAGACATCACCAGATACTAGTTAGAGGAAGCTTTTTTCTCCCCCTTTTGTTTACAGTAATTGAATACTAAAAGAAAAAAAATATAGTCACCTATTTATGTTGCATCTTCTTTAGGCCTAGAAGTCTTTGTAATAATTAATGTTATAAAATTGTGTCTGAATATTCATATATGCAAAGATATGAAAACTTTTTCCATGTTAAGGCAAGTAGCATAATAGTAAAGCATAACTCAAGCTTGCTTAAGGTAAATTGGCACCAAAGTTGTTTTAACATTTCTTTGTGCTAGGTGTCAAGACATACCACAAAGGCAGAACAAAATGGATGAGCCTAGTGATGGCCAGCAAAGGACACATTCTGTACCAGGGCCTGGCTAGTGCAGAACACTTTTACCTTACTGACGTTACTGAAATGTTTGAAGAAAACAAGATAAGAAATCCGCCCAATCTGGTTTGCAAGATTTTGATGAACATATGGAACATCCTGCTGGTGAGCAAGTGAGGTCTACAGCCATATGTTCAGCCAGTCTCTGGTATGAATATTGCAAGTCTGCAACACGCCAAGAATTGACCATGTAAATTTATATTTCTGATTATGCTGCATAATGATCATAGTGACCTAGCTGAGCTTGATCAACCTGGTCTCCCCAAGGAAAAGAGGTAGGAAGAAGAGTATTTTCTTGTTTTTATCATTGTGACTGTTGAGTTGTTTGGTGTGGGGAGTTTGGGTTTTTTTTGTTTTGTTTAGTTGCCATTCCATATATGCCCGGTGTTGAATAGGAACTGCAAAGACCAATCTGAACACTAAGCCAAGTACATGTTACATGAACCTCATCTGCATTAAATGCAGAAGGTCCAGCAATCCGGTGATGTCCTACCTGCACTGAGGACAAGAAAAAAAGTGGCATTGAGGAAAAAGAAATAGAAAAGGATAGAGGAATTTCTTGGGGGCGACAGATAGCCAAGACCTGCCGAGACCCCTGAGGAAAGCTGAAAACATTTCTTGGNCGGTGTTGAATAGGAACTGCAAAGACCAATCTGAACACTAAGCCAAGTACATGTTACATGAACCTCATCTGCATTAAATGCAGAAGGTCCAGCAATCCGGTGATGTTCTACCTGCACTGAGGACAAGAAAAAAAGTGGCATTGAGGAAAAAGAAATAGAAAAGGATAGAGGAATTTCTTGGGGGCGACAGATAGCCAAGACCTGCCGAGACCCCTGAGGAAAGCTGAAAACATTTCTTGGGTAAGGCTGGGAGACGAGCAGTGGGGCTTGCTTTCTAATATCTAAGACGACTGGATCTAGAAAGAACCACAGAAGCGTTATTGACAGATTTGCTCAGGTTGGAAATGTCTGTGAAAACTGGAAACACTTGCCTTTTGGCTCCTCCTGGGCTGCAAAGCAGGGGATCAGGAGAGTACTCACCAGCTGACTTCAGTAAACTGGAGACCTAGAGCCACAGAAGTTTAGGTCCTGACCAGTCTAAGCATGAGACCTCCTAGAAGACCAGTGTGGGAAAAGTCTCCTGAATCCAGAAAGACACCAGAAAAAGCAAATTTAGTGGCTGCAATGAGAAAAAGATTTGGCACCGGTGAAGAATAACTGCCACTGGGGGCATTTCCCTAGCAAAGAACTGTGTTTGAAGCACAGTGATGAAGGCTCCAAGTACAGAGCAAATTCACTAAGAGAATTAATAAAATAATAGGAATGGGACAGGTGAGATTTCTGTAAGCCTCATGCTCCCAGGTAGAGAATTTACATTGTTGAAAACATTATCAAATCAACTTGGAGATGCCCCAAGGCCTGTGTACAGATACCAACAGTGCTCAAGATGGCACACACCTACAAGGGTTACAAGAATAATCTGCCCAAGGAATATTTTCTTCTAAACTTCCTGATTAAGGGTTTGCTTTTTCCCTGAAACAAACATTTCTAACTATTATTCTGTTTCTTGGTCATTAACATTCTTATTAACATCATGATGTTGCTTATCTAAATATCATATCAAGAGCTGAGAGTTTATTTGGTTTTACAGAATACTATCAGTTTGTTGAAATCTATGGTTTCTTTAGGGATATCTTATTTTTTTTCACAATTCCATTTAGTGAAATCAAATTGAAGCATTATGTTCCAGTGTTACTAGAATGGAACAGTGTAATTCTCTTTCCAAACTTTTTTTCCCCCCACTTGTTTTTTTCCCTTATGTGGTAGAATATTATTACTGCTACTTCCATTACTTTCTTCCATTAATTTTTTTTCAAATGTTTTCTTCTCAGAAACTAAGGCAATGAAAAATAAACTTCTGAGGTATCCATTTATGGTTAAACAGGAAATTTAAGGTTCTGTGAAGCTGCAAAGGCTGCCAATGCACTGTTTAAAAGCTACCTGCATTAACCATTCCATTATTTCTCCTTAGCATTCGAAGCACAGATAAATTCAACCACTAAGTAACTCGGACCCACTCAAAATTGAGTTTGTGCTAGAAAGTGAATCTCTAAACAGTTTCCTATATGTACAACGGTAAGACGCAGAGAGAAAAATCTAATGTTCTCAGATATATCAGGTATGAACATATGATTTCTGGTCTGCATCCATCAAGAATAAGTTGAGGATTTATCCAAACTTCTTTCACAGCTATATTTTAAACAACTGAGCAAGAGTGAGACACTAGAACACAAACTGAAGCAACCTAATATCCACTATCAAATGTCTGTGATGCAAGGCAGAATGCAAAGGGTAAAATATACATTATCATGGGTAAAATATCAAGGGAATATAGTCACTGCATTTCAAAATTATACTTGAACCTATTCAAGTCAAACTGTTAGGGTAGGCATTGCATGTGTACACTTCAGTAAACCAAGCTTATTTTTAGATTGTACACTGTTTCTGCTGGAGGAGAGTTTTCTTAAAAAGCCAACTAACAGAAGCAAGTATTAGTATACTGAAGGAACTTATTAAGAATTCGTGTAGAGGGAAAAAAAATGTACTGCCTCAAAAGGGAGAGTCAAAATGAGATAGTAGCACTGAATATTTTCCAGTTCTGTCTCCTGTGGTTTTACATTACAGTTTTTCTCAGATATTATGAGAATGAGCTAAAGCTTGCTTTAGTCTTCTCAATGAAACTGATTTGGGCTCCACAGTTTTCTTTCCTTGTTATACTCTGTATCTCAAGAATGAATTGACTAATGCCTCCTCTCTAATGGCAAACTATATTACATTGTTCTTTTCTGGATTCTTTAATTGTTTTGCTGACATTTACTACATTTACTACAACAGAAGAGGTAAAGTGGACAGCCAACAAAATCAGAGAATGGGGAAAACTTATCAGATAGCACCATGGCTGGTACCAACGTATACTGATATCTAAAAGTCTGATTGTGCTGAGACAAGAATAACTTGGAGTTACACTATATCAAGCTACCTTCAGGTAGTTGTTGACAATTAAAAGGTGCTAAGATTATTAAAATGTAGTATTTATAATTCTTACCTGTCTATCCATGAATATATAGATCCATTTTTTAATGTGTCAGCTGTAATATTTTTTTTTATAATTCAGACTATTACTAAAATGCTAGTAATCAAAAGTAAGTTAAAATAAGAAGGTTAAAATTCACAAATAATGTATTCAAAATAATAATATTGTTTAAGACTTTTCTCAATCATCAAGGATACAGCTGGAATGATACCTATGCAGATGAAAGAACTCGTTATCTGTGTCAAACCCACATCATCTTTGAATAACCTGCTTGTGCAGTATCACTCCAGCAACATATTATTTCACAGCTGTAACAAGGCCAAAGATAGATTGAGCTTGAGCAGAGGGGATTGTGTTTGAAATACTTTATTAGACAGAGCCCTTTCAAGGAGTCTGAGACATTTCAACGGAACTTGAGAACAAATTAGTCATGGTCAACAAGGCTTTTGAACAGCAAAGCAAGATGTCTGATAAGTAGCTTAAAATTTAACAACTACCTTCAAGAATTTCTGAGCATTACATAGAGTATTCATCTTCTGACCTGCTGCATCTTAAATAGAAGTAGAAACAAACCACCACACAGATGAATATTTACGTGTTTGCAATAAAAAAAAGAAATAGCTTGATATTCCCGAATGTCAAACCAGACTTAAAAGAAATTTCTCTCTTATATACATCGTTTACCTGTTGTCCTGATCTTTTATAAAGCAGTAGAGCGCCTTGGCTCTGCTGACAATGTGAACTGACTAGATTGGAGATGAGGCAGAGGAAAACCGCAATATTCTGTGTACAATTCTGTTTTCAAAAGCAACACACAGAAACCTTCAGTTCCCATCTCTGAAAAGAGATAATAGTTTCCTTTCCCTCTTGATCCTGACTGAGAGGTCTTTTATGACAATGCTAGTTTCATACCAAGATTAGGGAAATTGTTATGGAGAAACCGTAACAGAGTTTATAGGCATTGACAGGGCATTTGAGCATAAGAATGCTTGGGAGGTTTACTTACCCTCCTTCCCCTTTCATATCAACAGAGCAACCAAGCACTCTGTAATCTTTATAAGAAGGGAATTCAAAGGAAACCAGATTTTAGCCAGAGGTAAAAGCTCAGAAGCCCTTTATCTGACTTAATAAAATTTTCTCAGTTCCTGTAGCAAAGAAACTGTCATTTTTGTGTAAGTACCCTATGCTAGAATAAAACGTTGTTTATTTTAACTTTTATAAAAGCCTAAACCCTAAAACCTGGTACCTTGCATCCTGCACTTTGTCCTTCTGACTAAAGGACAAGCTGTACTGAAACACAAAGGTGACAAAGTGAAAGAATTCCAGAAGAGAATAATGCTATGACACCAGGCTCAGTATCTGGGATGAAAAGACTTCTTAAAAGAAATTACAAGCAAGAAGACTGTAAGATACAGATAAGCAAGAAGGAAGGTGGATTCTCATTGTAAGCATATTTAGCTTGCAAAACTTGTACTGACACATGGAACATATTGGCCAGGTGCAGAGAAGGGCTAGCACCTAAAATGAGAAGTTAGGTCAGGCATTTCTATCTCATGGGATCCTTCCTCTTCTCTTCTTTTCAAGTTTTATATTTAAGGTTTATCTTGGGGATTCTGATATAGACTTTAAACAATCAGATAAGGAATGTTTGCCTCCATTGTGCATTACAGAGACCTTGACTGTAATCTAGATGGACTGCCTGCGCTATTTAGATTAAGACAATTTCTTGGGGTAGCAAACTTCTCTTAAACTACATTTGACAGTGGACAGATGTCTATTTGCCTTACATCCATCAGATTCACTGCCTGAAGGCTTGTAAGAGGGTCCTCAAAAAGGAGACTTTCAGCTGTTGTCTAAAGCATGTGCATGTGGCAGCATTCCTCCAGGAAGGCAGAGGACCTGTAGGTCACTCATAGGACTGTAGTAACATCATAGATATGATAGAAAGGGAACAAGTATTTCATCGAAATGTGTTTGTAGTTTCAGAAATTCCTGCCACATTTCATAAACTTTTAAGAAATATGACCTTTATTTTATGTCCCATGGGATATCATCTAACAGAACAATAAAACACATGGAGACAAACTGAGAACACAACAGAACTCTGATTCACTATATATTTTCAGTATAATTACATTTTACAGCATTAACTCTGTATTCTTTGGGAAACATTTTTCTTGCAAGAATTTATTGGTTTGCTTTTCTGTTATATTACAAAAAAGTAACTTTTCTTGGAAATCACACAATTGGAACTTGGAAAAAAATTACTCTTCCCTTATAACTGTTCCTTAGCAAAAAAAAAGGAGTAAAAAGAGTGAAGGTGGTGAACACTGGCATGGAGTAGAAGAAACCAGAACACTATGTAAAGCCTGCCTCCTTGAAATGGCTGACCATGGGAATCATTAAAAATGAGATTATGTTCTTACGGGAGGTATCTGGGGCATGACATTTGGAAAAAGCTGGGATGGCTGCAGTTAATAAGGACTGACTACCTTGCGTTCTTCAGAAAGTCTGCATTATTTGAAGCTGTGTAATAGACAATGCAGCCAGAGTGTGTCCAATACAATTCTCTCAACTGTTTTACACACCATGACCTTAGTTTTACTGTGACGAATGCTCCCAAAGACTTAGAAGTCTTTAAGAGAAACATCAAAGACGAGTTTCTTCCTCCTGGTTGTTGTAGCATTTACATCCACTTCCAGTGACTTCTTTCTCGCAAATGGGCAGCCCCTTTTGAAGTACTGTACTTGCATGCCGACTTCTGTGTAGACATGAACTTTGGGTTTACCCCTTCAATAACACCTCTGAGGGACTGACTGTGAAATGGTAATTCCTAACCAAGAGACCACATGATTTTTTAATATTTTCTATAAGGTCTTGCATTAAAAAAGCAGTATTTCATGAGGTAGGAAACAATTTCAAAAACAAATGGTTGTATGCTTCTGTTCGAGGAAAACATCTTCCAGTGGAAAAACAATTCAAGATTTTTTCATTATCTTTAAAACAGATAAGAGCTATATCATGAAAAGGTAAAAAAAGGGCACTGTCTCCCTTGGCTGCCCTAGAAATCTTATACAATGAGAATGCTTGAGACTGTCTTACTCAAAGCTGCTATAACTCCATCACCCTGCTGAGGCTCAGCAAAGCAAAAAGAACATACAGCAGAGGAAGCAGCAAGTGTTTCAGTCCCATACGAGAGTCCTGCTACAGGACTAGAGAGCAGAGTCTTTTGGAACCCAGGATACCTCATGCTTCTGAAACTCTGTTTCTGCCACCACAGAGGGTCCCCATCCCAAGCAAAGCTCTAGGCTTCCCATCTCACAGCCTCCCCACTCTTGTTGCAGACCTCCTCTGAGCATTTCCCAATTTTTTCCATCTCCCTTTCCAAGTCATTCTGTCCCCAAACTGCTCACACCTCAGCCTACCACTCTCCCAGGTCTCAAACATGTCTGCACTCTTGTCAGACCTCACATTGTCCATCTTATTCCTTCTCACAAAAGAGCTGATGCCCAATGTAACGGACCATTTTTTGGATGCCAGCTTTGACTTATTAAAACACATGGCCCAAGAAATTAATTCGACTAGCCTGACATGCCTTGTTCTTCACAAATCCAGTTAGCTGTTATTCATTTGCATATTGTCTTCTAAGTCTGTACGTATGTTCACAGTCCGATGTATTGCTTCCATGATTATTTATTCATAACTTATGCAGTGATTAAAGTTACATAGAAAGATTTATAATTTCCTAGCTACTCTTTCTTTAAGGAATGGACTGTGCTTACCCTTTCCCTATCATCCCTGAACTCCCAGGGTTAACCGCTAATAGTTCTGTGATTGCTCTATAGACTACCAGACCTGTGATTTTTCAAGTTACTCTTTTAAGTTGGTGGGATGGTGTAACTAGGGTGTCTGATAAACTGGAGGACATAGGTGGCTTCTGGCATGAACAGCTAGGTTTAGCTGGCATTAAGTTCTTCATTAATTAAAATCAGCTTCCAAGTCAATGCAGACAACAATTTCAGGGATCAGGAAAAGAATTAATTGGCTTCTTATTAAAAGCTAATAAGCCAAAATAAAATTCAGGTAGGCTTGGCAGTAGAAGGATGTGATCTTTCTTTTTTTTTTTTTTGTTCCAGATGAATACAAGAAGAAATAATTGGATTTAGAAAAGCTTCTTCTGCTATCCCTGTTTGTATTGCACCAGGGAGAAGGGAACCAACAATAGTTGCAGACCTACATATTTAACTCTCCACTCTGGACAATTTAGCCACTATAGGGAAATAAGCATCACAGATAAGGTACATTAGTGCTCCACAGGACAAAGCACTTCGTTCTTGGGTTTGGTAATTCAGAAGGCAGGGGATTGTCTACACCCACATGGGAAACTTCACCTGAAAGGAACTAACTCACATTTCCAAAGGAAGCTTTGTCTCACAACCCTACCCAGGATAACAGGGTGGCACTTTTAGCTTTCTGGCACATCTCTAGCAATAACAAACTGCCAACTGGTAACGGGGTAAGATCTCACAGAAAGTTGGGAAGAACAGCAAAGCCAAACTTTCAGGCTAGACATATAACAGTGACAGGTCTTGGTATTAACAGGCAGAAGTAAATTACACTGCCAGAATAATTTTGGGCACAAGCAAACACATGCTTAGTATCTTCATGTTATGCTAGTATCCTCTTATATTTATCTGTAGCAAACCAAAAAATGTAGACTGCATTGTAAGTAGATAGTTTCAGACTTTTTTTCCTATCATTCACAGCTAGATTCTTAATAACAACAACTAATTTTATAACTGCTATCTCATTGTGTATCTGTGTAATTTAGTTCTATTTTCTAATGTTTTTCTATTCTTAGGCTAATGCTGGCTAAGGTAAGGCACTTTCCCAATTACATTGCAAGCTGAGCTTAAGGAGGGCAAAGATTAGAGTATGAAAGGAATTTTTCTGATGCACTTGTTAATACAAGAAGCAGTATTTAAGCAAGACAGCGTATCATTAGAATCATGATTAGTCGGCAATATTCACTCTCATTCATTATTGCATGCAGTACTACAGACAAGATTTTAACGTAAGCAGATGCCCTCTCAAAAAGCAAATATTTCTACTGTAGTCTGCAGTGCCCTGCTCCTCACTGGAAAAGTATGCAGGTAAATTACAACTAAATACCTCAAACAAGCATTAAAAATAGCTTTCCTTTGCCACATAGCATTCAGCTGAATGCTCCAGGATGATAGTCCTGCACCAAGAACAGCTCTATCTGCATTATTGTCTTCACAAACTATCAGATGAAATTACATTTAAATCCATTCCCCTTATTCATTCCTGTGAAGTCATCATAATGCCTTGTGTCTTGAATATGTTCTCCTTAGAAACAGATCATGTGATTCTTTTTTCCCCTATATTACAAGGATGGGAGAGAGAGTAAGAGGCTGAAGTGTTAGTGAGTAATCTTACTTGGATATAGAAAGGAAAATGTGCCAAGGAAAAAAAAGTCTTCCAAAGCAAATTCATCTGTATAATAGAAAGAAGAGAAAGAGAGATGTGTTAGGGAAAGATTTTGCAAAAATTTTGAAAATTCCTTCCTCAAAGTTAACTAAAAAGGGACCAATCTGCCACAAACCAAAATCATCTCTCATTTTTATTCATGATATATTCTAATTTGATTATTAACAACCTGACCCAATTATGCCTGACTATTTATATATAGATCATTGAGAATGATTCTGTTAAACTTCCTGCCCACAGACTTTTTGCTAACACAGATGAATGGAGAAAATGAGAACAGAAGCCACTTAATACAGAAATAGTATCTGGATGACAGTAATGGCAATGTTATAACATGGATAGTAACTCAGGGTACATCATGTTCATGTTCTCTAAGCTACTCTGAACAATGGACGCATCAAGAAAATATGATCTCATTGCTTGAGAGCATACCTCGGGTTAAAGAGTGAATTTAACCAATCTCAGGTACATGATTTAAGTTTGAGATTATGAGAAGTGAGGATCTAAACCTACATCTTTGAAATCAAAGTCCACAGCATAATAACAAAGAACTGATTCAGAACATTTTAACTATTTTCTAGGGGAAAACACAGCTCAATCAAAAATTAAAAGAAACACTTTGGGTAAAAGAACTGATTTAGCCAAAAGGATTTTTTTTTTTTAGATGGAAAGAAAGGGGAATGCATCTAAACAGCCCCAAATGAATCACGGCCTTTTTGCTCCATTTTTCCTCCCTTTCTCTGTACATATAAGCAACATATTAAGAAACATAAAACAAAGTATCCAGTTCCAAGAGGTCTAAAATGAAATACTTTTCTTTGAAAACTTTATATCTCTCTAGCTGAATTCAGGATTAATTCTGAACAAGAGAAAAAAAATTCAATATCCATCACAGAATGGGATTTTTCACTTACAACAGAGTTTTCTGGCAAAATCAATTGCTGAGAGCTGGTAGCAAAACTCTGGAGTCCTTAAAATTGTAGCCTACTCAAACACTAGGGAATGGCATAATTACCAAAAGAGCAAACTGGGAAGGGGACTCAGTAAGATGACATTCTTTTCACCTGGAAAGAATTAGGAAGAAACCAGCAGGTTGTTAGAAACATCACTGAGCTTTGTTTGGTTTCATTGCAGATCCCAGAACTACAGCATTTGGCAAAGATTCAGGTAAATACTCAGGTTTTTCAGGCATCTCCTCGGTCCGAGTCTTTTTGAGGGCTCTTCATTGCAATGGCAAACCTGAGTCAGAGTCTTTCTTGCTGAAGTAACAAAGCTATCATCAGATCTCAGGGAAAAATGAGCAAACCTTTAGGTTAAATGTGTAATAGAGTACAACTAGTGCTTGTTCGTTTGTTTTTGTTTGTTTTGGCCGTGGGGTGGGGGTGTTGTTTTTTTTGTTATTCCCACCTAGAGATTTCCTCTTGCAAGTAGAGCAGGTAGAATGAGAAATGCACAGTAAGAAGTTTGCAGAATTGCTACAGAATTTGTTCCCTGCTTGAAGAAAGGAGAAGGGGAGTGCAGAAATGATGTGAGAATCTCACCTTCCCTAATACCAGTTACTTGATTCCACAGGAACAAAAGGGTTACATTTTAAGAAGCAGAAGCCTGACATGACTGATGTGTTTGGAAGCTCTTCCACATCTTCCATATGGTAATGTAAAAGCCCAGACACAACTTCTTTAGGATCTTGCTTCAAATATTACCTTTGTCATGTAAACTGCACTGTTGAATGTATTATAGAAGGATGAAGAGAAATATATGTTGGCCTTTTCCTATAAGCCTTATATGAGCAATTTATAAGGTAAGGTAAATGCCTTCAAAGTCACTGGCTGTTCAGTATAAAAAAGTAAAATCCAACCTTCTTCTGACACTCTGAAAGTCTGAGTCTATTTGAATGAAATAAGAGGGATTTGCTGATTCAAATCTCAAATTTGAGATTCAAATACTGAAAGGCCGAGTTGAATTAAGAGGAACTGTGGAAAAAATAAAATGTGCAAGGTCAAAATCCATTACAGCCAATGATTGTATTTACCTCAGTGAAGAATTTTCCTCATAAACTATTGATTTTTGCCTTCTTCACCAAAAGCAGTTTCTTTTTAAGTATAATTCAAAAGCTGTGATAAAATATGACAAATTGTTGTCAATCATATTCACTTGCATAGCATTAGCCTCAACTGAGGAGGGAAGATCTTTACATTAACAGCTGTAAGAATTCAAAGTAAGATCTTGAGTGAGACAAAGCTTTAAAAAAAAAAATCAAATAATCATCATTTCCATGTTACAGATAAAACCTAGAAACAGCATCCTACAGGATGGCAACTACCATAGCCATGTAAATTAATGAACTTACAACCAGAGGATCTGGGTCTTCTGACTGTGATGCATGATATGTTCTGAAATTAAGCCACAGATGGATTTAACCATTTAAATGATATAGCTATATAGAACCACACTAGTTCCCTTATTTAGCCTCAGAGTTCAAGATGTTAACCCCTCCAGATGCCACAGCAAAATCCAATGGGTATCATGAATCATAATTCTCAATTGAGTTTGTTAACATAAACTCAATCTGATTACATTTTATATTACCTGCTGTGAACCAATGAACCCTAAAAATCTACAGACTCTGTTCAGTTGCTACAAAAATTCTCACCAGTTACCAACTGGCTGTTGGCCACTGCTTATAAATAAACAGAAAGTTACCTTGCCAAAAATCAGCGACTTCTTTTCTTTGTAGCAAAAAGAAATTGAAGACAATAACAGAACTAATTTCAGCCTAGCTCAAGACACAGCATTACAATTTTAATAAATTTGTAGCCAGGATCTAATAAGATTACTAGTTTGCTTTGTTTTTTAAAGGTACTATTTAAAGAACAGTACCTAATCACAGAGGAAATGACAATATTCAGCCACTACCTGGATCTTTCAAGTGTTATCACATCTAAGTGCAATCAAACTCAAAAGTCTTTTTAGATGTATTGCTGAAGACCCTACTGAGTAATTTAAAAGTCTACTGTGAAATGTTTCTGGTTTAGGTTTATTATATGATACTGTGATAATGTTTATATTTCTATATGCTAAATGTACTGTGGTAAGTGGTGAGTAGTTTGAGAATGGCTTTCAGGTCCTTTAAGTTCCTAGTTCTCTGGACTTGCATCCCTTGAAGCTTGCTGAAATTCCTGCCTTGCCTCAATCATGTGGCTTTACTTTCTGGAAGTGGCTGCACTCCGCTAATATTGATTATTATGGGATACACAGTGTCATTCATTATTACCAAGAAGACCCACTCACTTCTAAAGTAGAAAACATTGTGACAGATTTTATTCATACTGAGAAACTATTAATGCTTGCTTACTTGGCAAAGTATCTTGCAGAGTTTTAGAAAATATTATTCTTCAATGTTGGTATTTTCAACATACAATATGTTTCTATGTAAGATTTTTAGTCCTGGGAGAACTCTGGTGCCTTTGAAGACCTATTATGTGAAGACTTAAATGATTTTTGTTGGAGTGGAACTGAAGGACATTTGGTGGGTGCTTATTGCTTCTAGAAAAATACAAAAAGATTATTTCCTGACCTGAAGAATTTACTGTTGCAGTAACTCCAAAGTCATCAATTCATAGAAAAATGTCCTAATTCTGATGTGTATTTTAAGAATCATCACTGCGTACTTAAGCAGATTCAACAACTCCGATGGATTGTTGTGATACAATATAGTGATGTCATCACTGTGTATTATGCCATGATGGGAAGTTATTCCCTTTGAGGTAGTACAATAATGAGGACACATGATAAAGCCATTTCATGGTTTTGTCTTACTACACATGAAGATGAATACAGCAGTTCAAAATTCCCTTTCCAGTGCTAAGTCTAATATGCAAATATGGCCATATATTCCTATTTTCAAGAAAGAAAAAAGAGCAGAGGAACAGGGCATAAGCTGTAGTGACAGAAAGGGCTACTACCATAGATTGACTTGATCATTCTTCCAAGGGAAGCCCATTATTTCTGATTGATCTGACTTATCAAAAAGACCTCTTGTCCTTATTTGAGGCTCTGAAGTGATGAAAAACTTACCACACTTGTGAATAAGTTGTCCCAGCAACCATTTGCACTTCATTTCTAGATTAAGTCTATCTTCAAATTCCAGCCATTAAATTATCCTACCTCTTTACCCCTTTCTATCATACATCTTCTCTCCATATAGGTTTTTTTTAGAGATTGTTAAACTCGGCTCTTAACTTCCTTCCAAATAATCCAAAGACCTTGAGCTTTTTAGCCTCTCATTTATAAGGTGTATTTTCCATATCTAAAATCACTGCTATTGTTGAAGCTGTCCAAATTTACTAGGCTTTTTAAAGAACTTGCCTCCACATTGCCACTGCTCTTGTCATAAATGCCATATACAGAGAAAAGAACACCTATTTACTTCAAATTAAAACCCTTTTTCTCAGTAACCTTCAGCTCTGATGAGCTCCAGAAAGTTATAAGGATGGCTGGAAAAAAAAGAGAAGTGGCAGAAAAAAAATCAGGGATTACACAAAACCGAGAAGCTGTTGTGAAGGTCAGAAAACATCTGCAAGCTAGCATGTGTGGGCCACTTGGCAGTGGGGAAATAGTTCCAATGGTAGGAGCACAAAGGACAATAGGGCAGTGGAGCAGTCCCATACTAGCAGTTCTCCCAGGAAAAAAATGCTTAGATGGGAAAAAGGAAACTGAAGATCTTGGTATGGGGGCAGAAAATAGTTGTAGCCTCAGTGGAAAGTTATGTCCAGTATTTAAGACCCCACAATTATAAAGCAGAAGCACAAGAATCTGAGCCTATGAAACTGTTTTCTTCCAGAAAAATCTAAAATCTACCCATCCATTACTGTAGAGCAGATAGGGAAAAGGTCGGGCCTCCAAGGAACTGCTTTTCTTGGCAGCTAGAGAAATACAAAGGAGTGCGGGGATGAAATATAAGAAATACACCAACCCAAGAATGGTAAATAGTTCTAATGGCCAAATGTACAGAACAGTGACTGGAAAGAAAGACAGGAGAAGATGAATACACATACATCCATATATCAGTGGACTTCTCATAGGGCATATGTACTCGTGCACATTTGGAGAGAGCATAAAAACTTGATGGGTACAGGATTAAAGAGTCCCTCAAGGAAATATATTAACTGGGAAACATTCACTCAGCTTCTAAAGATCTAGTACTTACTGCAGGAAGGAATATTGAAGTGTGCCTTAAATATTATCTAAAATGAAATGTTTGAAAGGATTTTATGAAGAAATAGCATTACCAGGGACTTGGTGATAGCAAAGCTCCGAATCCCCCTTTGGCAACACAACCAGGTCCTGGTGTCTTTTCATTTTGATCACCACTGAGACCCTTTTTCTGCTACCCAGGTGTCCGTCACCCGAGGTCCGAGCAAGCAAGTCTTTTACAGCCTTTTTGTCCAGACTGCGGTGCTCTAGGACCAAGGTTAAGCAGGCAATTCAAAAGAAAAGGTCATTTTGTTAATAAATAACCAGGAAATCCCTTTAAGCAAATTTCCTATCTGTTTCCACAATTTGCTCAACATTTGTCAAGAGGAGAACACAGCTTTTTCCATACATCATTTAATCCGCTGTAACTGTACTGAATCAGCAAAACTTGAATGTGGCAGACTCTTTTCTTCCACAGACAAACCTTCATTTACTCCACATACACAGCAAAAATGAACCACTCAGCTTCTATGTTTTTGCAGCTAGAAAGCACCATGTTTCTGTAGACAGAAAGCAGCAGGGATCTGACTTTAGCATAAATGCACCTTTCAGGTCAGGCACAGACATACAGAGAGAAGTGGGGGAAAAAGGGAACTTCTGAGCTTGGCGCATCCCTTTCTTACTGGCTGTGATTCAGCACCTTCAGATTCTGGCTGTGATAGTTCATATGTGCATCTAAACAGCCCCAAAATCCTCACACACTTCAAGGACAATTAGGCTCTCCTGCGGGTATAGCTAATGGACATGGTTTTGATCTGTGAGTAGTTCTATCTGTCTCCTTTCACCACTGTTATTTCACTGGTTCACCTCAGTGCCATGATACAGGGACCTTCAGGGACTATTCAGGAATCATTTTGATTTCTTCAAATACACCGTTTAACACAGCAGAACCACATTTCTCAGTGACCATTGTCTCTCTCCCTTTTATTGACATACTGAGAGTGACAAAAAAGGAGTCAAATGCTTAAAATACTAAACCCAAATTCACAGTGACCTGTATCTTTTCTTAAACAAGAATTATATCGTAGAAAACCAACAGCATCCCAAAGGAAACCAAGAAGGATCAATGCAGAATAAATAAGAATCTTCACTATAATTCTTGGTTTGATACTTCCTAGTTTAACTGAACAACATAATTCACATATTGATTTAACAGAATCACATTTTACAGATTTGAATCAAATGAAATTGAGCTGTGCTGCTTTTTTTCCTGTGTTCTTTTAGTGTGGCCCTAGACCTATCATCCTCCCACTCCTAGAAAGAGAATAGGTTAGAAGCAAAAAATACACATACTTGACTCCAAAAAAAAAAAAAAGGGGGGGGGGCGCGGGGCAGAGAGATAAGTAAGGTTAATAGAAAGGGACATTTGCAGATTCCTTGTGACCATAGCCCTTCATTCCAGGAACATCTCTCTTCTTACTCCCACTTTTTTGTGGACTCGACCAGACTCACTTTTGAAGTTTTGAAAGTGAAGGTAACATCTTCAACCAATAATACATCCAATCAATAATGCATGACACCTGATAGGAATTTTATGAAGACCGAAGGTCAAAAATTGACTCGTAATACAGTCATGTTTTAACAGAGATTCCCTCAAACTCGCATCTTCTTAAATTGCCACCTCTGCCCACCTGAGCATTGCTCCTTGCCTGCTGCTGGTGGCAGAGGGATTTCCACTTTCCTTTGTCCATTCAGTTTGTCTCCTTTCGGATAATTCACAAGCAGGTCTTGACTATTCTTCTCCCAATTCATCCAACTTCCAGTCTGCAAGTGCTATAAGACCTCAGGGCTAACATGATGGAAAATATTACTGGTTACCAGATGAGAGGTCTTACATCCAGAAGTAACAACATATTAAAACAAATGAATGACAGAATAGGTGAATCTTATGCTATGAAAATATCTGTGGGCTTGGGATGTTGCCCACTGAATACAGTAGCAGTTAAACTTTTCTCTTGAGTACAAAACCATGAGAATATTAGTTACAGGCTAAAAAAAGAGATAACAAACATTACTCTGAGGTGGTGTGAAGGGCTTGCCAAAAAGAAGACTTAGGAGATTTCTGAACAAGGGAACTCTCTGCTTTTGTCTGTGTCTAATATGTCCAGGAAACAAAAATTTATCTACAGTTTTTGACTAAAAAAACAAAATAAACAAAACCAACAAGATTGCATCAACGATATTCCTGACCCGTATCACTGCAGACTTCTCATTCAAGCAGCAGAATGACAAACATTTACAAACTCACAAAACCCAACAGATCAAAACCCTGATAGTTGTCGGGGTGAACTACAACTGCACTGGGGCAGTCCCAGAAAAGGAGGAGAGGTAGAAAAGGTGACAAGGTTCAAACGTTGGGAAAATAAAAGAGCACAAGAACAAGGAAATATTTCCAACAAGACTGTCCTGTTTCTTATGCCAGGTGAGGACATTGCTTCTTCCTGAGAAAGTAAGACTGACCAACACTGGCTCAGGCCAGATGGGTCAGCGCTCAACAGGAGCCTTGTCACTGCCAGGCCTCCCAGGAGCAATCATCAGCCATTGTCACCAGAAGTAACTGTTCTGCTTCTCTGCCTTATTTCATGTTAAAATAGTTAAAACAGAGCAGCATCTCTCAATCTTCTAAATTCTGAGGATTTCGGAATCTCTTCTTTTCCCTACCCCAAACCCAGCCTGCTTTTTATTGGGCAGAAGGAGAAGGGCAAGCTGGTCATAGCTGCCTCCTCCTACCTACCAGAGCTGACACTGCTCCATCACGTTGAGGTTGAAAAACAAGGAAAAGAAATGGAGAAGGTTTTACTACTCTCCATTAAAGTGCTTATCTCTTGCTGTGCTGTGAATAAATGAGCTCATTCGGAAATTAGCCACCATAGCAGTCAGAGTGTGAGAAGAGGCACATGAAAACTTTGAAAGTCAGTAAAGAAATGAACAGAGCTGGACCCAGCTGGAGATCTGAACACCAACAATTCTCCAAGATGATGACCACAGTCATCTGGGCAAATAGTACTTGCAGGCTAAGGACACATACTTTTATGAAAATGCTTTGAAATTCTCATTTTAAACATGAGCCCAAACCAAAATTGAGTTTCATCACCTCAGAGAGGATAACACAATACCTCAGTCAGAATGACTATATGAGAGCACTATAGGAGATGTACCCGAGTCTAGCACAAAGTAGTCCCTCACAGATGCAAGCTGGCAAGACAAACCTGATAACATCTATTTAGACAAGTGATCTGTGGCCATTGCAAGGAGCAGGTCAGTAGGTTGAAAGCCATACAGAAACGTCAGCCTTCTGTGTTCTGAGAAACAAGGGATACTTTAAAGAGCAGATAAGTGGTGATTTATAAATCTTTTCTTTTTCCAGGGAGTGAAAATTAGTTCATGCTGTAGTTTTGTCAGTGCATAACAGCTTGATTGGAAATAATTCTTTTAAAAGATGAAGGATTTCACTACAACCAAGTGAGAGCGATGTTGGAGTTGTTTTGTAGCAATGGTGCTTACACTGCAGGCTCCAGGGAGAGGGAAGTCAGCATTAACCCATTGCCATACAAAATGCAGCCTCACAAAATAACGCCTGGGCAAAGAAAAGGGGCAAGGGAAAGCATCCCACATCTCTGTTAAATAGTACTTAGGAATTGCTGACCTGTCTTAGGACAGTTTCCTGCCTGAGCTCTATGCATATCCTACCAAATTTAGAGAATAAAGTTACATGGAAAACAAGAAAAATAAATAGAAGGGCAGAAGCATCAGCGGTGAACAGTGAGGCCAACGTAATATACTTCTTGCTATATTAAGCACGTTAAAGGCTGAAGTAGAACTCATTGGCCTTCATTGACTTCAATGAGCTTTTCATCAGCCCTTTATTGCAAATGTGGTTTAAAATGACAAGGAAATCATAGGCGCAGTGACATTATATAATTGTGTTTAGAGATAGAATATGGCTTGTAAATATCTTGTATGGCTTTCTGTAAATATCTAATTGAATTAAGAAGCTGAATAAGCTTGGACTGTATCTATAAGTTATAAATATTCTGCCAGAGAAGTTGACAGTGATGATGTGACTCTGGTAACAAGAAAATCAAGGCCATATTAGATGCTATTCACAGGGATTCTCATGTTGGGGATCAGGGGTACAAATCATATAGGTTCACTGATATCTAGAAAATAAGGCTGATTAACACTAGCTGAGGACTTGGCTCATGGTGACAAGTATTCATACTGTTCACTTGTGGTCTTCTTCCAACAATATCAGCAGCAAAATTACACCTTTACAGGAGACATTATTAAACCCAGAGTCCTAAAATTCTTCCTTAGAGATAGAGCAGGGAACATGTACACCTGGCTTTTTCAGACATTTTTAATGCCTCTTTTTTTTTGCTCTTTTACACAAATGAAGAGTGGCCAAAATGACTCCTGACACACAATTCAACAGAGCCTGAAAGCCAGCACCTTCGTTCATATAACTGCGCTCAAGTTAACTAAATTACTCTGGCAGACATGAGACAAAAAGATCTGCTGTAACGTTTATTGTCAATACCGCTTGCAGAAAAGGTATGTTGACTTCTCAAACTAACAGAATGAAGAAGCAAAAGAAAAAATAATAATT
>VZTQ01009732.1:21429-118949 GCA_013400755.1 Pelecanoides urinatrix | reverse complement strand
GTCTTGCTGGCTGGAGCTCCTTTTTCTACTTATTCAAAAAGGTTCATCTTAAATTGTCCATAATCAATTACTGATTTTCACCTTTTTTCACTAAAAGTGTCCTGCTTAGGTGTATTAATCTTCTGTAAATACAGAGCTGTTCTGGCTGTACTTTATGTTTATTTTACAGATTTCAAATAGAATTTTCATGTAATGGTGAGCCTGGGACAAAATCTTATGCAGGTTGGATCAAATTTGGGAGAGTGATAGGTGGGAAGTGTTTTATAAAGGAAGATGTACCTGTGCAGGTCACTACAAGTGACTCAGCTGTTTAAGTGGATGATTATCAATATGTCCTCTTAGAGGGGGAGGAATGGTTATTTCGGATAGTGCAGGGAAAGTGGGTGGAAGTAAGAAATGGTGTCCAGGAACAAAAAACAAAAAAGTTTTTTTCAAAATTAGCTACGAGTTAAGATGCAATGTTTGAATAGGAATCAATCGCACCTAATCTTGGCACTTGGATGATCAATGAAGTCTGATTTCTATGACTAAAATAGTGTTGTAAATCCCAAATATTAAAGAAAATGCCCACTGGAAAAACAGAAATCAGCCAGATGTCTAAAACTAAGATAAGAACAAAACGAAAAGAGAAAAAGTAATGGTTCTTCACAAAATTGAGCAATTGAACAACTTGGGGATGGAGTTATGGACTTTTTAGTTTTATTTTCTATTTCACAAAGAAACTCACCCATAATGAATAGCACTGATTTAACAAAAGTTAATGAGTGGAGTGGATAAAAGCTAGAGATGTCTATTTTGCATTACAAAACATTTAAACTTTTTTTTTTCCTGGTTTGGAGCAAAACCAAATTAAACATTTAACGTTTCAGAACTTTTCATTATATGAGGATGTAATCTAGAAAAAAGGCTGCATTTTTTTGAAAATAAAATTTTCCCCTCTGTGTGATTTTTCAGTTGTGCCTAACTTTATTATGCCTTCAATACTTTATGGCATATAGCAAGAATCAAAATATTAAATTAATTACTATATTTATATAGATCTCATTTAAGGACAGCTGCTTTTCATTGAATGCTATTTGAAACATCTTACTATTTAGATTCGTATATCTTGTGTTACACTGGAAAATTTTGATGCTTATTAATATGTGTGTGGAAAGTTTTCACGATTACTGAAAAAAGTTTTACATGGAGGCATATGCTTAAATATTTCAGACTAAAACTTTCTAAATATTGATTTTCTTTCTTTTTTAATATAAACAAATGTTTCTCTTGGGAAAAAGCACAAAAATATATGGGAAAATAAGTATAAGTCAAAATCTGTAAAATTGTTATCCGGGGCGGGGGGGGGGGGGGGAAGCTTTAGTTGGCATCAGTGGAATTTCCTGACTGAAATTTTGAGTACATAGTTAGGATAAAAGTAATTTATATTTGGATGCCTATAGTATCAATGGATGTTCTCTTTGGAATGTTCTCTATGTAGAAAAATGTTTAAAATGTTCACATAAACTAAGAAAAATGGTGCCTTATAGCTCAGTGGAAAAGTTACGGTCCTGGCGCAACCCTCAGTTAGTAAAATACCATTTTTACATTATTCACTGAAGTGCTAAGTTCCAGTTTTAAAAGGTACCATCATTTTAATCTCTGTGTAGATAGCAAAAAGCTAATCACATGAGTTAAAAGTATTGGAAAATTAATATCTGGCTGCACAAATCATAAATATCTTGACATCATAAGTTTAATGTTTTCCATAATCAATTCAATGGCTTAGATTATTTACCTTATGAGTCCCGCAAGGAAAAGAGAGCTGAAATACGTGTATCATAATATTTCTCATAACTGATTAATGTTTGCCTTGGGAATTACATGATGTTCGGTGTATTTATTTTTTGCTACTTCTTATGCTAGGTAGAACTTTCCATAAAAGATAAATGTACTCTTGGTCCCTTAAGCAATACAGAAGGAGTAGCTAATATGCGTATGTTACAATAGTGTATAGTCATCCAGATGTATGCTATGTTTTCTATTTTCCAAATGAGTTTTCAGAGTCAATTGGGTTAGCAGGAGAGCTAATATTTCAAGAAGAGTTTAAACAAACTGGTTTGTTAATTTTTCCCTGGGGATCAAAAGCGGGAAATAGGGAAATGGCTAATAAGAGCAACATAGAGCTGGTGATACTGTGCTGATAGAAGGAACTGAATTAACTTAAATGTGTCACATTGATTTAAGATGTCTGTGATGTATTATAAAATGTGTTCTTGCCCTGCATATACCATTGGAAAACAAACCATGCATTTTATTAATGTAGTATCTTAAGACCTTGGTAAAAACTTAGCCAAGGCAAACTTATCTTTACTGTCTTGTGTGTATTTTCTTTAAGATGAAAAAACTGGAAACTATAAAAGAATTTGTGGGAAATGGATAAAATACATAAATGGTTGCTCTGATTCTTTCTGATCTATAGAACTGTCAGTGTTTTCCAATACTCCCTTGTGCATCTTTTTCTGAATGAGGGCAGTGTTTGAAAAAGGGACCCAGGGAGCACCGGTTCTGCAGTCGTTTGGTCCCCTCTGGAGGGAAAAGAATAAGCAGTGGGCAGTGTGCTTCACCTCCGACATGGTACACTGTCGAGCTTCTTTGGTCTACGGGTTGAATGCAGCCACAGAGAACCCACACCATGTTGCTTCCAAGCCGGTGGATAGGCTCTAATGCACTCTGGCAACATCCCCCAGAGAGTCCAAAACATGGGTGATTGTCACTCAGAATGAGTAAGTTTAATGGGCATAAGCTTGTGATACAGGGGAAAAACGGGAGAAAGAAAAAATTCCATAGTGCCACTTTTCTTCTAGATCAGTTATAAAGCAATAACCTGATCTTCCATTTACTTATAGATATTATTGTCACCAGTATACATAGTAAATGTATCAGTAAAATGTTACCAAACCATGATTAAACCCCTTATTTCTGTTCTATTTTGCATTATACTAAGAATAGGAAAGCAAAGTTAGGTAGCCATGTTGACCCTCACTTCTTCCTATACCTTAGAATTTTTTAGAGCCTTGTTTTTAAAAGTCACATTGTCTGTGACTTATTTGCTATTTTTATAATTGTCCTTTTCAGTCCTTTGACAATGAGGGTTGTGTTCATTTAGAGAAGAATAAAAACATGACAGCAAATCTAGACTAGTTTCTTCGCAGCTACTTTACTTCTGTCATGAACTCGACGTTACTTACCCGCCAAGGAAGAAGGACTAGCCAGTAACTTATCTTGAGTTATCTGATGTGCCAGGATGAATGTGGAAGTTGCAGATATGATGGCCAGATTGGTATGGGAGAACCCACAACAGGCATGAAAAGATTTGCAGCATAAATCTTTCAAAAATAACGTCAGATACCATTGGTACTAAGCAAGAAAGGCAAGGAGGGCCCAAGAGAGTCATTGTTGGGCACTGCAAAATAGTGTCCTGTTTGGATGTCCTGCAAATCACATACAGTATTTTTAAACAATAGCATCCGAGAGTCTCCTATGCTATTCCTTTCCCTCCTCTTAGGAGCAAAGGCTGATAGTAGAGCTAACGTGCTAGGGGAAACCTACTGCCACCATAGTTGTACTGTCTGGCTGTGGTGATCAACAGAGCTAGAGTTTAAATGCTTTCTTCAGTGCGCTGAGCTGAATGCTCCACTCCTCGAAACTGCGAGTGAATTAATTGGCTCATGTCCACAGTTACAAGGCTATTGTTCTCCATTTGGTCATTGTCTCGTTTATATTTCTGCTCAAGAAATCTTTCAGATCAGACTGTTGGTTTGTTTTAAATTCCATGGCCATTCATATATGTTACAGTACTCACATTTAAGCATCAGAGAAAGCAAAGTAAGCATTGTTTCACTTAATGCAAACTGAAAGTACCCAAGGAGAAAATTAGTATGTTCTATGTACTTGGAAAGGTTATGTTACATGTTTCAACAAAGACAGAAAAAGCAGTAAGTCAGGACTGAGTATGGCATCAAAATGCGTGTTTTAAAGAAACTTCGGTGGTTTTTTTTCCTCCTTAATACCATTTGCCTCTTCTCTACTTTTATTTTATATGTATTATCTTTTCAGCATGCAGTTTAAATTAGCTACTGAACAGTACTTTCCTACTGCTGCTATAGGCTGCTACCAAGGCTGAAGATCTTTTCAAATGCTAGTTTAAAACTGAATATATTAGATTGGTCCGAATATAGTATAACATCAGAAAGAGAAGATAGAGTGTTTTTCACTGAGTCTTTTTATATGTGCACCTCTTCTTCTCAAGTGTCTCTTTTCCTTTAGCTCTTGCTGTGCCTATATAAACACAGGAACCTCAAATATGAAAAGCAAATTCAAACAAAAACCTCTTCCACCTTGGTATTAGGCATGGCGTTTGCCACAAGACTTGCATTCTGCTGTGTTGTATCCTTTTCCTCAACCATAAGTTGGTCTTAGCTATTGAGATTTGACAGGCTTTTTGCTTCTCTCAGTTAATAGAGCCTAGCTTTTCGGATTACCATTTAGTCTATAGGAGACCTTAGGCATTGCCATAGTAAGTAAAATTGCAATCAGGAACAAATTATTCTCATTTTGGTTTTGTAACTGGTTAAGAGTTTAGGTGCAGTAATATATTACACTAGTGGTGATGCTGTTACTTCATTTATACCTTTCTGTGTCTCATTGTCATTTTGGTGAAATTAACTGCAGAAAAAGCCAGAAACCTTCTTTGACTCCTTTATTTGGACCTGTGTGCTGAAAGCAGGGCAGGATTATAATTTTAATAGTGCATTTTATAGTGTTTTCAAAGTTCTTCTTGGACATTGGAAAGAATCTTTTCCATACATGCCTAACAACACACCTAATTAAAATATTAATTTCGCTCATATTCAGTGAATTTGTCTGATACTTTTAATCCTTTGGGGAATTTCTTAACAAAAGTTTTGCACGTAGGTTTGAAACAAATAGCTTTCCTAATTTTAATATACGTGCCTTCAAGGCTCTTAGGAGTTATTTATGTCAACCAATGATATGGGCTTCTCTGTATAGCCCGAAAAAAAACAAAAAACCAAATAGTATCCTGTGCAGGATCTTTACATCTCACCACCTGGCTCACAAGGTTCTATATCTTTCAGCTGAATCATTTATGACAAGAGAAGCTGTTAAAGTTTCTTTGGCAGATTGTTTAGATGTAGCTGCCAATGAAAAGACATTAATAAGTTAGCTATTGCAGCTGTGCTTGGATGTACCCAAGGCAGTTTCAATTTTACTATTATTCAAAAAATCTGGCAATTCATATTGTTCCACTTGTTTGTGCTCTTGAGCTGGGCTCTTTAAGTTCATCTGATTCCAGAGTTAGCTTTAGTTTCCATTTGTTTTAGGGACAGCCTTTTGTAGAGCGTGACGGGGAGCGGTTTATGGTGTGGTGTTGAGTGATAGACTCACCAGATGTCAAGCTGTAACAGTGCAGGGCCCTCAGAGTGACAGCAGTGCTTCGCCAGGCAGGCTTACACTACCCAGATATGGCTCAACAACCACACTTGTGCCTCAGATTTTCTGCTGTAATTCTAACAGCTTGTTTTTCTGTCTTGCCCAGCTGAAGAAGGTGATAGTGCTTTGTGTATGTGGGATGAAGAACACAGGTTAAGCGTATCCATTAGGTCATATTTCAGTGACAGAAAGTCAGGGTAATGTCTCTGCTGAAGTCAGTGTAATGTTTATATACACAAGTTAACTACTTTTGCTTGAGTTACCAAAGTGCCACTTACATTAATTTTTTTTTGTGACTAAGTACTGCTTTGAATGTCCTGCTACAGAATGCCGAGAAGCCATGAAGTGAAAAGTTGGCACTGGTCGGCATTGTTTTGTAATGAATGTTTGTGAGAGCTTTTGTGTTGTCTGTCAGAATGAATAATTATTAAGAGATGCATTAATCACTGGTGATACATTTGGATAAATGTAACAAAAAGCAGAAAAATATGAGAAATATGTCAACGTGATTTATCTGCAGATGCAGAAAGAGTTCAGTGAAGCTTTTAAATACATGCACCGAAAACTTCTCTAGAAAGGATGTACTGCTTATTCATAATCATTTGACTAGAAAAATGCAAGACACCATTTACATGATAGTCTTGGAAGCTGTTTCTTTGTCTTTGTCATCCTTTTCCCTGGCAGGGCTGTTTCCTACAAGTTGTGTTCCTATACTCTGTCCAATTTAATTCTGCCACCCTGATGACTGCTGGAAAATGCATTGCAGCACTGTCTTACCCAGAATGGCAGTTAGTACCAAGCAAACACAGTGAGCTCTATTAGCTCAATTTCTAGTAGTCAGTACATATATCATACAGACAATATCATCTGACCAACCTAATTTTGCCCAGTGTAATAATTTTTTAGTATCTTCCTTTATTGTCCTACATCCCTCCTTTCTCCTAGCTGCTCTGCTGCATCTGCTTCTAGCCTCACTTGCTGAGACAAAAAGGAAGTTATGGAATGGAAAGAAAAAAACCAAGATTCCTAGAATCATCCAGCTGTCAGAGAAACAGACATAGCTCTTTCATGTTTACAAAAACCTCCCCCATACTTTTTGTGCTATAAGGAGTTAAATTTCAGATCTAATAAGTGCACACAGCAAGCACAAAATTTGACCATCAGTACATGCACTGCAGAAGTTCATGATTTACTTAAAATGTGCTGTTATTGACCTGACACTAGCTTTTTGAGTAATTCAGTTTTGGAAGGATGTAGGGCTTTTCACTGCAAAAATCAGATTTTATTATTAGATGTGTTTTACTTTCCAGTTTAGGCTGTAAGAAATGTTTATAATAAAATTTGAAGCCCTAAAATTTTAATTATACATTGAAAAATCAGGTTAAGTGCAAGCAAATATTTACAAAGATTCACAGGTTTCATTGTTTCTGGTCCCATTTAAGGTGAAGCACTGAAATATTTGCATCTTGCTATCAAATCACGAATGACTGATGCAGTAAAATGCTTAACTGCAGAAGTTCAGGGGACAAGTCATGTCATACTGGCTAGACTCATGTCAGATGGAAGTAAGGTGTGCTGTTTCGCTCCTGGCAAACGATACTGAGCTCTGGAGATCTTTGTAGCGGGGTACAGTGTTTCTCCCTGGTAAGAATCACAGTGAACAGTTGCCACTTTTTATTGTGCAGCACTATCACTGCACCTATGAACAATTCTTCCTAGGATTTTACTAGTTAAAAGTTCCAGGCATATGTCTATTATTTCCTAAAACTGCTTTCAAAGGTTAATAAATAAAACTGGAAAGTTTTCTTTAGTTGGATGTGCTTTTTAGTTGATGGGGTTTTTGTTTTTCAATATGTTTTCTTTATGTTATTGTGAATAGTACCATTTTTCTTTTGAAGAATTCTGAGCACAATATTTGATAGTTTTATCATATTAATTTCAAGGAGAATGCTAAAATAGGACAGGACAAAACACAAATGTTCTCTTCCGCCTCAGAAATAAAAGCAATAAAGGTCTAAGGGCACTCTACTAATACTCTGATAACAAAGATTGAAGTCTTATTAATATTGACTTAATCTGTGGTTATACAGCATTTGACACAATTACCTTGACAAATTACTATTAAATGGAACAGTCTTCTGTACAGATGTTTCTATGCCAGCCTGTCTATTAGCCTGGCTATTTATACATTCTGCTGTGCATCTTTGTGATGGATTTCAGAAAAGCTAAATTGAATATTTTTGCCTAACTACAGTAGGTTCTAGGAAATGTTATCCCATGGCTACTTGTCCTCAGCGTGTGACAGATGATACAAATCACCACAGTATGCCCTCCATTAACTTGAAACATTTGCCCTGATGTCCTCTGGAAAGACTTGGTACATCAGAAAATTAATGTATAAAGATTGTACCTGTTGCAAAGTTTTTTTTTTTCCACTTAGAAGTCTTTATAGGTCAAAAGAAAATAGATTTAAATGCTCCCTACTCAACTATAGTACTTAAGGTACTACATAGTCAACCCCTGGTGGGTGCCTTTTATACCTTCCTGAGTGCCTTTCTTAAATTGATCTAATACTGACTCTCCTTGAAATTTTTTCATGTTATTGTAGTTGGGAGTAGCAGACTGCAATCATTAGTGGCATTTTGTGGTTAAAACCACCTGCAAAAAATGTTCAGAAAGTAGTATTTTTACAGGAAGTATAATTGGGTTAAACATGGTTTTCTGCTGAAGCTCACAAGGTATGATTGCGGAATGCGATTATTTGATAAGACACATAAGAGAATAGGCAAATATCTAAAAAAAAGTTCAAAGAAGTAAAGAATCAGAAGAAAGTATGAAATATTAATTGAGATTTTTACACAAATGGAATGAAAAATATTAATCAACATAGAGCATTCCAAATAAATACTCAAAAATGTTTGCAAGGAGGTAATTTGTCACAAAAGTCAGACATGATACAAAAAATTCCTGTTTGTTTTAATTCAAAGGCGTCATGCACGGAATCATCTAATTACTTGAAGCAACTGCAGCGCAGCACATTTGAACGTTATTTTCCTCAGTCTTCTTTTTTTTGCCAAAAGTATAAAATCCTCTTGATGTACTCACATTTCTTTTCCGTTGCCTTGTTGTTTCTATGCTTCAAACAAAGATCATAGTTCCTTATTAGGTCTTATACAGACATGAAAAACAAATGTAGTGTCTCTCCAAAGATGTTGCAATTTTATCACATAATGAGAACAAGAGTAAAAGAAAATTTTGGAGATAGATAATTTTTAGGAGTCTTACTAGGAACTCTAGAAGAAATACAGGAACTGTAGAAGATAAACTAGGAATAAACAGTAGGCAGTTAATCTTATGTGCTAATGCTTAAGATAGTAATTGCAACATAGGAACCACTTAAAATAGATCTAATTTATTTGTGTAAGTATATTGTTATTCACCATACAGTATATGAAATAATAGGCTGATAATCATACTGTATATATAAAAAAATTGGTCCTAGTACAGCATCTGAATCATTGTTGACTGTCTTAAAGATGGATCTCACAAAAAGAACAGAAGAATTTGAAGGAACACTATTACAACTGAAGAAAAATATTTTTAAATGTAGATTGGTTTTTGGAGTCCCAAGCTGAGATTTGTCAAATCATAGAAGCAGCCATGTTTTTCACTTGTGAACTGAGCAAATTTGAGCTATAAGTGAGTAGAAGACACATATGTAACCCCATGATGATATTTGAAAGAGAATATCTTTGCTTTAATGGGAACTAGTTGATATAGCTGGGAGAAAATATCCACGTCAGTATTTCAAATGTAGGACCTAGAGACCTAGACCTGTCTCATGGTAAGAGTTAATGCTCTTTATTTTCTTACTCTGTTCATTCTGATATTCTGAAACTTGGCTAACTTTATATATACATTTATGTGTACTTACATACATATATATATCTCATAATAAATACATATCAAATTTCATTATCCTTTCAAAGAAAAGGAGAGCAGGAATACCATCTTAAGTTGACTTTGTTAAGAAACAGAATTTTTAAGCTGCGAGTTCTTAATTAACCCTGTTTTCTTAGGCAGTACTTATTTGTGAATTTATGATTGTCTTACTCAACACAGAGTCAAAACTACTTTCCTTCCTGGCACTGATGCGATGGGAGAATGCAGGTCACTGTGATACGATAACAGGTCCTGTTGTACGCTTTTGTGAACTTGGCAGTTCACTCCTAACTAGTTCTCACTGCCCAAGGTCAAGTTTTCTGCCAGTGCAGGCCAGAGTAGAAAATTCCTTCCATCCTCTCTTTATCAGCTTTTAAAACACTTTTGATAACAGACCACTTCAGACCATTTCCTCCAGCACAGAATTAACATAACTTCCTGCCCAGATCCCGTATAGTCTCTACCAGTCTCATTGCAGAACTGTCATTCCTTATTGCTGTCATTTCTCTCTAGCCCAAACAAGAGAGGCAAAATTAATTCTGCTTTGCCCCTGTTGCCCACCTCAGAGGGGAAATTGAGAAGATGAATCCACAGGCAGGAGAGAAACTTCAAGCATGAGTGAGAAGTGTGTAGGCTAAAAAAGGAACTGGGAGTTTTTCCAGGTGCATATTCCCGTGCACAGTTGCAGTATGTTTGTTTTAAACACAAAGGTAATTTTACAGCAGTCCTTAAAATAAGAAGTCATCCCATGTAAAGGCAGTTGTCTATGCTGTAATATACAGCACAGCCATAATTTGGCTCGTCAGTACTGTATCAAAAAGTCTCCATAATTGCTACAATATGCATTTTGCACAATTTCAGTGTGTTGAATTTTTGTCATTTATTCTTAAACTAATCCTCCTTTAAATGTTCCCTTTCTGCTGATGTGAATTGAAGAATTCTTTAGTTAACACCATTAGCTTTTCATGGTATCTAAATCTCTTCTGCCATGAGCATCAATACTACAGTGCTGCTGTCTCCAAGCAGTTCTGCATCAGTGCTTTTAGATGGAACATGACAGATACAGTAATGTTCTCCACGTAAATTGCTCTCTACATATAGGCAACAAGCAAAATAACATGGAACATTCATTGCCCTGTGACTGCAAAAATTACAACTGTATTCATTGTATGCTGGTTCAAATGCCTGAGCCAATCATAATATACAGCAGTCTTAGTGAATTTTAAAAGCCACGTTCTAAGCAACAATGCCCTATCTTGCTCCCACGGGGTTCCTGGAAAAAAGGATTTCAGTTGCAGACAAATTTCTTCCTCTTTTTTTCTAGTAGCATGGAATTGAAAACTAGCTAAATGACTTTGGGTTACAAACTGGTTTTTAAGCTGATGGTCTTGATTGTTACCGATGGCTATAATACACAATAAATATACTGACTTAACTATTCTGCTTAGTTTTATGCATATACCCAAATCTAAATAAGCAGATGTAATTCAGTGAAATACATAAACTTATTGCAGAACCCAAATGTAACATTCTTTGTAGAGTTGCAGTCATTCACTCCAGCCTTCTGGCTTATAAATCCAGCTAAAGCTGATGATGTTGTCATTGGCCATTTCAACTCAATCCTTTCTTTGTTATAAGCAATGGGTAGTTTTACTACATATGTTAATGACAATATAATTCTCACCTCCCCCCCCCCCCCCCCTTTTTTTAAATGATGCAATGGCATCCATTATTCTTCCTTAATTTCTAATGAGAATCTGTAAAGATTTTCATAGTAAAGGATGTGTCTTAAAGACATTGTCTCTTCTTAAAAAAAAAGCTGTGTTATATATTGTGCATTAAATGTACTATAAAAAGTGGGATATTCTTGGTGTGTTTGTATGGTGTGTAGCTTTACTTCCTTATACAGATTTCTTTTTGTTACACATCAGCTTATCAGGAAAATGCAATTTAAGTTGCTGTTATGTTTAAGAAAATTAAGACAGTTATGAAACATAGAACATGTAATTCACATTATTGAGCAGAACAGAGCATTTTATAAAAACTTACTGGATCTCAGTTAATGCAAGAATACTTAGCATACTGTGTGTCATTTAAGTTACTGCCAACTAATAATCAAGCAGTTTAGTAGTAAAGTTCTTAGAATCTCAATCTGCAAACGAGTTGTAAAAGAAAAGGCCTGCTTCAGTTTTCAGACAATTTGACAGTGCAACTTAGTGATATCCCTCTCTGAAGTGACATCTCTTCCGTTATGAAACTGTATCCTTGTCAGATGAATTCTGACAAGAACCTTTGCCTATGATCGGTCAAGGTTCTTTGTGGGAACATTGGACTGTCTGGCACAGAGCAACATGGGAATCATACCTATTTGGCTCCAGGGAAACGGTGGGATCTGAAAAGGAAAGAATGCTTATTTGTAAATTTTTAAAAGATTGCATTAATGGAGGGTGCACTTCCAACCCTATCAATTACTTTTCCAATTTTCTTCCTCCCCAGCTCCTTCAGATGATTGCTTTTTGATTCCTCATTCTCTTTCAAAAGTTTTCCTATGATTCCACTGCGCTCTGATTGTCAGTCTGCCTGCTACTCCCATTTTTTTTAAAACATGCCATATTTTCCTGAGGAACTGATTTCCCATTTGACAGTATTCTAGCTGGTAATTTTCAGTCTGGCTTCTCCTTTCCAGTAGGTCACACTACTTCGACCCAGATTATCAATGTCCTTTCATAATTTAGCATGTTACTACCCTCACTGTCTCGGTTATCTCTTATTCTTCATCTCTGTCCGTCAGCTTTTGTGAATCTCTTCTTTCTGCATTCATGTACTTTATCAACTTTACCAGCAGCTGCTGCTTCTGAAAATATTTGTAATGTTGGTAACTTTGAAATGTTTTCTTTTGTTTATTGATGTTTTTCAAGCTTCAGAACTAAGATGCCTTCTTTTTTTCTATCTCTGTATGACATTGTTTGATCCGAAAATTTTGGCTGCCTCTAGAGAGTTCCTAATCATCTACCATACAGTTTTGCTGCTCAAATCTTCCAGAGCTAATCATTTTGCAGATATGTTCTCTGGGATATCTGCCTGCATGTCAGATGAGCACTCTAGAAATGACTGTCACAGTTTAAAGTGTTGCTGCTGCTCTAATCCAGAAAAGGATAAAGATACTTTGAAGATTTAAATGATGGGAGCTAGCAACAGAATAGTCAGCCTGGTACTCAATCAGAGATGGCAACGGTGTAAGTCTGTGAATACGAAAATAAATGGCTCCTCTTTGACATAGTAGAGAAGAGCAAATTGGTAGCAAGATGGAAGATGATGGAGATGATCTAATTTCAGCATATATACTAGCATAACATTTGTAGCCACTTCTTGAACGGATGCAGGAGGGCAAGTTTTTTGTTTAAGACTACCCAAAAAGTGTAGCAGTCAAATCATGTGGAAGTCATATCCTAGCAGTCAAGACCAATGAGAGGAATCATTTTACCAGAGTGGTTGGATTAGAGATTACTTTCTTCATGCTGCTGTAGAAAAAGAATGTGAAATATTTGGCCATTACTTGTACAGGTGGACCTACAAAAAGGTGAAACTGGAGATCTGTCCTGGCTGTTGGCTGGAGTGATAGGGAGGATGTCATAGTGATCCACAATGGACATATTGGAAAGAGCTTATGGGGAGGATTTAAGAGCCCTCTTGGATATGCTGAGCTCTTCCTAATGGCTAAAACATCACATGAAAGCACTAACAAGCCTGAAACAAAATTGTGGTTAAAAGCTACTTGTTCTGCATGTGTGATGCCTGTGTGTCATTGACTTTTGTATTTCTGTTGTTCTAAGTAAGGCATAGAGCTGCTAGAAGTCTGACAAGTCAAAGATGGGATGAATTTTGACTATGGAGAGGTCATCAGAGACATTGATAACAACAGGTTAAACTAGATGAAACAGGCTAAAACATGGGCTAGAATTGGGGGAGAGGAACTTTTAGGTACTGTGAGCTGGTCATTTCGTGAAAGCAAAGTCGGACGGGAGGAAGAGACACGGTAGTAGTTACGGGAATCCAAGCTTATTTTTACAGAGGACAGGTCCCTCGTTTTTATCACAAGGGACATGGTTAGAAGAGAAGGATGGGGGTTTTGTTGGGAAGCTTTTTTAAATGCAACTTACATTGCAATCTAAATCTAGCATAAAGTTTACTACTGCACAGTAACTTTTTAAAATATTTCTGCTCCAGTCAAAAACGTGCTTATGGTTTATGCAATCACAGAATGCATTTAGATTATATGTTAAGCTTTATTGTAGTATGCCAACTCAACAGGCTACATGTCAGGCACAAACAAGTAGGTGGAAGATACCTATCCTACCTGTGTATTGTAAGATGTTGCCTTTCAGGAACTTGAGAGATGTGTATTCTTGCCAACAGACTGAATGAACAAAAGTCTTCTGTAGTTCTTCTTCTGACTTCTGTTCCTTGGAGGTAAGCACAACTACCAGAAACGGAAGGAGAAGGAAGAGCCAAACCCCAGCTGTTTGGTGTCATCTAAGCTGTTTGTGCAAGTGCATTTCCTCTTTGATGTTCTTGGCAATGGCAACCAACCAGCTGGGACATGTGTCAGCTTTTTTCCGGGGAATGGAGGGGAGGAGGAACATTCATACACATACACTCTTGTCTCTGGTCTCTTTTGGGAAGCAGCAATTAACAGCTGAGAGGTTATTAAAAATTTCTTCCTAAATTACATCTTATCTATGGCTTGCTCCTTTTTAAACAGTGTAACAAACCTTGATGAGTGGCAGGGCTCATTTTAAGACCATAAGACTAGAGGCAACAATTTCAGGAGGAAACAAATTAAATCATAATCTTGAACCTCTGGCCTAGGTCATGTAGGGTTAGTTTTAAATGTGGGCTAGCTGGTTCAGATAGTCAACACCATGAAACCATGGTAGCACCCATCACAGGTTTACCACCTGGATAATCATTCAGCTTCATGATTTCTGGGACTGTTAGTACTTCGTTATCAGTCACCCAAATAAGCTTACAGCTAGTGTACCTGCTATGTTTACCCAAGAAGCAGTCACGTCTGTGATGGCAGCATAAATATGACTTTTGACTGAGGTAATGATTTTTTTTTTTTTTTAATTAAAAAGAAAAGGCTGTAGCTGTAAACCGTTAAGACTTGGACACTTCACTGAGACTCCTATTAATGTGCTGCTTTTCCTTTCATGCTGCTTATAAGCTCATAAGGTTATGGCTCTTAATTTTTTAATTCCTATCTTAGTAATATAAGTTTTATGACTTCATGCAGTTCTGAGAAATTCAGAATGGCAATAACTTTCCCAGTGAACAGTTTTGTGCAAACTTTCTATCAAAATTTGTCAAGGCCATATAGGAATGTTCAGTAGCAGTCACTTGACACATCTTCTATTTCCAAGAAATAAACATTACTGATCGAGTAAACAAAATGTTTTTCTTTCCTTTCATCTTTTGAATACAGAAATAGAAAATAAAATGTAGGACTGCATGAAATAGTAGATACTATAATCAATCTATTTGTACATCTCCTCTCCTTCTCTCATTTCTTAAACCCTAGTAAAGTTGTACCATTGCGTCTTATTCCTTAGTTGTGGTGTACCTTCTAATCTATCAAATTAATCAGGCATCCTAAAGTTTTTTGTCAATTTATCTATCATGTCAGACAAGAAGCATTGGACTAGCATACACCCATCACACAGTGCACTAAAAATCAATGGAAAGTAACCCTGTTTACTGCAGCATTTTACACTGACTGTAGTTAACATACTGTCGTTCAGTAAACAAAGTACTTTGTAATGTAGAATATATTAATTTGCTATAAGGTATTTCAAAATAAGGTGACATATTTCAACACTTTTCTTAGTGCCAACATTACACGTATGAAGAGACTGTTTTTTGATAGATTGAGCAGCACATAGCAAATCAGAAGTTACTTTTGGTGGTTGCTCCTTTAATGAGATGTATCACACAGCTTGGATAAATTATCTGCTGTGTGAAGCAACTTATCATGCCAGAATATACAGTATATTGTCATGGGCTTTTTTTCTTTTTTTTCTTTTTTTTCCCTTTTTGATTCTCTGGTATTCTGATGAATTATTTGCCGCATTTCCCTTTCACTGCTGCTAGAATAATCAAGTTATGTTTCTTGAACATCAGTCTATCATTTATATTGACTTCCTCCGTTGTCAAAGACATAGAGAGGAGGGAAAAAACCCCACTGCTTAATTTCACAAGACATTCTTGTATTTCCTTTGCTCCTTTGTTTCTTTGCTTCCTCTGCTTTCTTTGTTACAGCTTTTAACTTAGAGAAGACTTTTAACTTTCTCCACTTCAGTGGAAGCTAATGAAGTCTCATTATTTATTTATTTTTTAAATGAACTGTAGTTTCACCACCATGGTCCTCTGAGCTTTAGATGCTTTCTCGTCTGTAGCATCAATTGATCATCTTCAGGATTATATTTTTCTCTACATACAGAATATGCTTAAGAATTTTTGTGATTTTTTCCTTCTTTTTTTTTTTTTATTAAACTTTTAGCAATCAGAAAGCAACTGCTAAATTCTCATGTTATCACATTTAGCAGGACTTCAGGCATAATTACTGGAGAGTCCACGACCTATTTCAGCCTCAGTTTCCTAGTTTAACATAGTGGTAAAATTGTTTATTTATAACCAGCTGCAGCTGAAAGTACACATCTCTTCTTGAACAATTAAGATATTGTGATGCATATGCAAAAATGTATTTATTTTAAATAAATAACATACCAAATTCACAAATACGAACCTATAACAGGTTTCCTTACAACACTATTTTTTAAGTGTTTTTTGCTGGTATGTTCATTTTAGAGGAAATTCACTTATGTTTCAAATTACTGAACTTCCCTGACCTCCTGGAATAGTTCTTACATTCAGCAGTAAAGACAAATGGATGTATCATTATTCCTTGGAAAAGTTTACTACACATCTCTCTGGAACATTTCTGAAGCTGAGTTGCTTCCAGCTTACCCAAGCCTTGTAAAAGCGTCATGAAAAAAACAAGGTCACCTCTGCATTCTTTTGGTGAGGTTTCTTAGAGTTCAGGCTATGTTTGTATGATCCTACTGAATTTAGTAGGAGGTATTTCATTGAAATCTAATCGTACATTTACTAGCCTGTGGGCATTATAGATGTTTTTCCCATGTTCATCTTTTGTACCCTTTAAAAAGTTTTTCTTTCTAAAAATTGCATTAGTATGTTAGTCTGACCAGATTAAGGTTTCACATTTTTATATCAGTAATTCTGACATTAAATGTTTTAGCTTTACTTATGTCATAAATATTTAACTCCATGGATAAGACTGATGTTTATTTTCAGGTTGATAGTATAGTCTCATGCATACATTGTCACCCTTTCTTACGCAGTTGTCAAGATATCAACCTATTGTCAAAAACACAGATACAGACCCTAAACATAGCTGTGGCACTGTGATAATAATCTTTCCAACAGCTGAGGATATTTATCGATGGGCAAGTCAGATGCATATTGCTTTCATAGCCTTGCAGGCAACAAAGTCCAATTTTACATCTTTTTTTGCATGGAGGCAAAATTTAATCCCAAGGAACAGAACTTCCAAAACGGAACACAGCCCAAGAGGACAAGATTGCTCCACCAAACGTTAAGTATTAGACCACACAGTCCTGCCCACAGAATTGTGTTAGTTCAGTAACACAATAAAAAAGCCTATATCATTGGGTCATCAACTGTGGAATTTCCCAGAAGACTTTCTCTATGTCGGGGTCTGGTACATAAGCTAAGGGAAGCCATCACTGTTCAAACGATAGTCATGATTATATAGATTTGGACCGAAAACTCCAGGTTTCCTTTCTCCTTATGTCCCACCCCAGTGAATCAGTATTTCCTAACATAGTCGTTTATTTCTGGAAAATCATGAGTAAATTTGTGGGAGGGACAGAGTGATTGTATCTTTTTTCCTCCTCTCTTCTTTGTAATGTTCTTTATAGAGCATGGCTTATTTTTGCCTGTGCTGTGAGCTCAGTATGGATCTTAGAAGCTTAAAGAAAAAGGTGCTTACATGGTTGGAACCCGTTGTATAACTTCCTGTAATTCTTCGATATTCCACCAGGCAATTGAAGAGTATATTTGCAACAACAGCTCCAACAAAACATAATGGATTTATTATTTTGTGTATGCTAGGGCAGTTATGGGTAACTCAGCATAACCTATTCCTTTAGTGTCACATACAGTACACTTTATACATGAATTTCTGTAGTTACGTCTCCATTAGCAAGTAGTGCAGCAGGAGTGCATCTCCAGCACAAAACATTTGCTGCTCAGGACACAATGTATACTTCTATATATCTTTCAAAGTGGTTTACTTTGAATACCCATTAGCACCTGGAGCATGTTAGTTGTGCTCCTGGACCATGACTGCTGGTTTTGTTCCATTCAAAAGGAATTCAGATCTCTGCCTAACTTTACACCAAATACAGGGGAGATGCTGTGTGTACACCATACAACTCATTGCGTATTCCCTTTGACCTCTATATGGGTCATGTAGGTTAGTTTGCCTATTTTAACATTATGTTTTTAATGCTGACGTGACCATTTAGGGTTCAAATTGGTCCATTTGAGTAGAAATCTCACCAGTATGGACATACCTGGTTTTGTAGCAAGACTGAGGCCAAAAAACTCCTTTGGTTTTGGCCATAAGGATAATTTCAAATGTGACTGTTGTTTAGGCATCAATTTTCTGAGCCACAGTAAAAGTAACGCACTTAAAAATGCCTTTAGAAATACTTTATTATAAACAACTTCTCCTTATACTCCACATGCAACTTCTTCTGTAATTATTTTTTCACTTTGTAACTAAAGATTATAATAAGCTATAGCAACCTTAGTGAACAGAATAGAAAATCTAAGAAAGGCTATGTGGTTAGACAAAAGATGCAGTTTGTTCAGTACACTCCCTGATTCAGTACATTATCTGATTGAAATAATTTTTTACAGAAAAAGAATAAAGACAGAAAATATAGTGGGATTGTGATGGACACTATTCTGACCATACACTCAATATTTTGATATTAAAGTTCAAACTAAACATACATTGTTCTGATCCAAAATCCTCTGAAATGAATTTCCAGTGATATCCATTTATTTAGATCTACTTGATAATCTAAATTTGTACAGCATAAATCATTGGTATGGCTTTAGTCTTTGTAGAAAGCACTAAAATTATGTACTGAGGGAAGTCTCATTATTTGACGGAGTGTGGAGTTACCTAAATATTTTCTGAGCTGCTAGAAAAATAATTATCCCCCCAAAAGCTCTAATTTACAATATAATCTGTAAATATGCTTTTAATGAGCAAATCACAAATCACACTTAATGATCTTTGATACATGAGCACCTTTTGGTGATAAAAGAGACAAAAATTTTAGACATTTGAGCCGGTCAAAAATATTTTTATATGTGACTGAAAATATATTCATAAGGCGGCTAGAATTAAAATATGTAGAATATAGCTTACAATTAAAAAGCAAAAAACCATTTTTAATAGATATTCAAAATGATAAAATAATTGCTAAATTATGCAAATTCTATGATAGACCAGCAAAACAAGTAGATTTTTATTTAATTGCCACCTTTTGCTGATTCAAGTATGTTAATCACAGGGAGTCCTAATAGTTCTATCAGGCTTTACTAATGTATTCAAGTAAAATGAACAAAATAATTAAATGTCTCAATATTGATTTAAAGTGCTCCAAGTATTAATGAAGTTTTGCTCTCTACTTAACATGGGTTAAACTGTGGTTTGGATACCTTTATCCTTTTGGGTTGCTGCTTGAGACTGAGCAAACAGGATCTAAACATGATGCTGGCAATTTTTTCACCCCAGTGTAGAGAAAATGTATGCTCATTGGCATGATTCTTGCAAGATTCTTATTATTCCTCTTTCCTGATAACCTCTGTAGGACGATGGACTATAATTTCCAAAAGCTTCTACGTGTTGCATGATGGGTGTAGGTTTAGAAAAGGTTGGCACACATATGCTGTTCAGTGAGGTGGGTGAAGAGTGGAAGAGATTCATGTTTGTGTTTGTTAAGCCTTCAACACTTGGACCTGGCTCCAGGAGAAGAAGGACTAAGACTGCTATCCCACCCTGGACAGCGAAAGACCAGACACAGGAATGGTTAACCTTTATGTGACTGGGATTAGGGAAGCTCTGCTACCTTCCAACTTAGCTCTGTGAACAAAATCCTGTTTTTCACTCACGCTTTTTATTGTTGGAATTTAAGTAGTACAAAACCATTAGAGACTGTTGTGGGGGGGTGCTGTTGAGAGCAAGAACTCTTAAACTCTGTCCTTCCCAGCTCATTTGACTTCATGTTATGTACAACACTTGCTCTCTGATGTCCTATCTCCAACTCCAGTATGTGATCTGGCTAGTAATAGTAACGATTTCAGTGCAGCCGGCGTCCTTGTTATTTTTTACTACCTTTACTCCTATGTTAAAATTATTTGTCTGCTATTCACAGAGCAGAGGATTTCCTTATGGTGTCATTTGTGGGAGTCAAGTTAGAGAATCTGTTGTCTGGACACTATGACACTCACATGCTTAGGAACTAGTGGCCCCAGTGACATGCCTTCTTGAGATGGCAAGAATTGGGGGAATGTTGATGCTTTGTATAGGCTAATCCCATGTGGCCTCATCCCACTGCAAATTTTTTGCCTTTAGTGCAAGAATACTCCCATATTCTGGGGATATCTCTACTACCACCTGATGTACAGGTTTTTGTTATCTCTACAACCAGTGAGAGGAACCAAGTTTTCACTGAGGTACAGTATGAAAGGGGTATTCCAATCTTATGTCGATAACTAAATACTAAAATATCCATACCAAAGGTCATGCGTTGTACTGTCACCTTTGACATGCAGGCACTTATGCTGCAGCAGAATCTTACATGCCCAGATTTCTACTTAGGTTGAATTGAACACAAGACTTCTTCCAAGCTAGATAATTTTGTTTGAAGTTTATGAAGGCTTAGGGTTTTTGTCTGCTTCACAGTGAAGAATGAATCTCATTTCATCCTTCCTTGAGGAATCAAGGATTAGTAAGTCAATCCAGGGATGTTCCAAACTCTGTGTATAATTTACAACCTCAGCAGAAAAAGAAGAAAATACAGTCAGTGCCACCTCAGTCATTAGCACTTAATGATCTGTGCCTTGATCATGGCAAGAGAGGCCCTGATTCAGAAAAGCATTAACTCATGTCCTAGACATTATGTGCTCCCATTACTAAGCAAAATGTTGGTGCATGCAATTAGCTGGTCAGATAGGGCATTCCATAACTAAATGTGCATCTATGTGTGTTTGAATGTATATAAATAAATTCTGCAGGTGCAGCCCTGTCATTTTTGGATGTTCATCCTTTGATTTTGTTGAGTTCATTGTTCAGAGGTGGGGAGCCCACAGCCCTTCACCAATGGAATTGTAATGTGAGTGCTTATAAAAATGTGATCCAGAAGTCTGACTCTGGACCTCTGTAGAAGCACTGCCTATTTAGGAAATTTTGAATTTATATTAAAATATTAATTATTTTCATTCATCTCTGTTTCCTTCAAACTCTGCCTGAAAACAGTGAGGAAATTTTTTTTTCTTCATGAAGATGGAAAAAAATGAAGCACAAATACCTGTGGCTAAAGTCATTATAGCAATTCTTTTTCATCACTTGTCCCTGTGTTACAGTTTTGTTTCTTTAACATTTTAACAGTTCCTGAAAAAATGAGACTGACTGAGGCCCACTGGGGCTGCTGTTTTTCTTTTATTATTGTTTTTATTGAATTAATGTCTAGAAGAGGCAACTGTAGGTTGTGGTAATGGTTTAGGAAGATACTGCATGGAAACAGAACAAAAGCGTGGCTTCCACTCTAAACAGTTAAAATTGTGGTAGTAATGAGCAGTACTAATAACTGAAACATTCCTCAGTTGAATCTGCATAGCCAATAGCTGAGGGCCCGCTTCATCACTCAGGGCATTATCTTATACTTTTATCATAGTATGAAGTAGCGAGACAAAACCAAAATTGATTGAAAGCTACAGGAGAGACATTAACAGTAACCTTTACAGAAGAGGAGAAAGGGAGTCCAGAGAGCCAGCAAGCGCATGATGGAAACTGGTTATAGAATAACTTTGGTGGAGGAGGGGTCGCTTTCTCTCTACCCCTGAGCTTCACACGGGGCCAAGATGTTGTTTATGATCAAAACGCTCACTGACATTTAATATTTGCTACATTAATTTTCAAGTATACATAGGTTCTAGGTAGAGCTGTTATTAAATAAATGTCATCATTTAAGTTTTATAAAGAAACAGGTTGTTCTAGAGTCCTATGTTTTCTGACTTCCACTACTCAATGTTCTTTCGTACGCCTCAGACAATAAGCTGACAGCTCCACGGAAATCTCTTACAACATTCAGTAGTTAAAAGTGTTACAGAGTTCACTAGAAGTAGAAGAATACATAATGCATTGAAGCCGTGTTTTAGGCATTTATATTAGACTTTTAATGGAAAAATTAAAAAGTAATGCTGCTTTGCATTGCAGTAACTGTACATCAACAGTATGTCTTTATTTCTGGCACATGAAGGGTAGTTTCCATAGCAGCAGCATCTGTAGCACTGAGCAACATGGAAATTGGATTTTTTCTCTTGTATTTCACAGATTAGAAAGGTAAAATATATGGAAATAGGGGAAAGTAGATACTACAGAAATGTGATCTTTAAAACCTGCTTTTCCTGTCCAGAATTCTGAAATTGTAATGGAATAAACAATTCTTGCACTTCATTCCTGCTTGTTTAAACCTCATATATGGGTTAATAAATGTGTATAACTGCTATTTTTGTTTTTAACTGATAGAACTAGAAAATTGCAGAACTACCTCAGTCTACCTCCTGGCATGGTATCATTTATTAGCTGGCAATTCCTTTACCATTGGCCAAAAGTGATAATAATTAAGGCCTATATTGCACTGAGGCTGTATTTTTAGATTTCTTTCATTTCTGTACTGATAGCACTTGAGGTATGCTACAGATAAAAAATACTGTGTGTGAAAAATGTGTGCTATTTACTCAAATTGATGATGATTTTTCCATCAAATTCTTAGACTTAAAGCAGGGGGATACTTTGCTTTTTTATGTGCACAGGACTTAAAAATGCAACTACATATTCTAAAGTACGCATTCTCTTATTCTCCTAGACACAGAAACATAATAGAAATATCTTCAGAACAGAAACAGAAAGACTGAAAGGTATGGCACTTTGTTGTAGGAAAGCTTAAATCAGAATCAGGACAAAAAAATCATGGTCTGAGAGTTGCTTTTCTCTAATTTAGCAGGAAGCAGCTCAGTAATTATTTTTCTTAATATGTAACAGTGAGATTTTTATTTACATTATTACATTGTTTTTAAAGGGAGTGAAATGGTCACAGTTGCATACAACACTTCTGAAGCGTCCAAAGAAGTTATATAGACATTTAAAATAAAATAAAGTAAAATATGCACCATATTTTGGTGCATGGATACAAATGGCAAGATTTCATGTTTACTTTTAAACCCAACAGTTTTTCTGTAGTCTTAAGCCTTCATTATCTGAGCAAGGAAGTTTGTTGGGTTGCATGGTGTCAAGAAGACAATATGAGCTTCAGTGTAGCCCTGATATGTTTTCTCTATTTAATTTATTACAGACTTTTTACTTATCCCTTGTTTTGTACAAAGAGTTTATCATCCAGAAGAGAATAAAGAAATATACTTATCTGTTAGTCTGAGTTCCTGCTATGATTTATAACCAAACGCTTCGTGGCAAAAATGTATGCCCAAGCCTACTATGAAGCTTGACTGACTCTTCGTTTGAACAGAATTATTTTTGGACACATCAGTTGCAGCTAATAAAACTAATAATTCAATACCTTGTGGAACAAACCTGAAAGCTTGTCTGCCTGTTTTAAAGACAGGAGACTTCTGTAGAGCTTGTTTAACACATATTGATATATGCATAGAATTGAGCATTCCAGTCAGTGAACAGGATATGCTGTATGTATCTGAGGCATGGGAGAAAAGGCTTTACATATTTGATGGTGATTTAGACAGTATCTTCCAGTGTTTGGTAAATTTATATTTATACTAGTATTTCTTTTATAGGAATTCATGGGGGAAGAGGGGAGAAAGAGTTTTAATTCCATTTTAAAGACCATGGCTGGAATCTTAGGTTATATTAAGAATGTTTAAGTAAAATTATATTAAGTAAAAGAGTTCTATTGTTACTATCTTTGCTCTCCCTCCTTTTTTCTAAGCTCTCTTCATCTATGAATCTGATAACTGAGTATGTCAAAAGATATTTGCATCCATTTTTCAGCTTACAATACTTGCAAGTAAGATACCATTCCCAAATCACTAGAAATGGTTTACTAATGCAGAATCTGAATATAATATGGCAACTTCAGATTATGACTATCATATTTTTCTTCATGCTTCATCATCCATATACTTGCAAGAATATACACTTAGGACATAATATGGCAATATTATCCCTAATTACTGCATGAATAACTTACCAACACAAGTAAAGATAAGGAATGAAGTTTTATGAGTGGTTATTAGTCCCTGGCCTTTTATGACATACCCAAGATAACGCTTCAGTCTTGTTCTGAATTACATTTCTGGTGGATAGTTGTGGCTCCAGAAAGCATGTACGTCATTGAAAAAGTGGTTGAGTGAAGTTTTACTTTTCTTCCATCTTCTCCATTCCTTCCTGCATTCAGCATTATCCATATGCAGAACAGGGAAGTGCTTCTGGCAAAGGCACCTATTTCGAATGATTGTTCTGCTTCAGCTCAAACTAGTCTAGTAATTCTGACCTAGGTGGTCACACGTACCAGATGCTTTAATGAAATGCTGTAAGGACAGAGGAAGTGAGTAGTAATAACTCCCCACTTTTTCCCTCCCAACTTCTGGCAGTCTGCAGTGGAGCTCACTATTATAGCTATATCTTTTTGTTTAATACTCTTAATAAATGCTTCTTTCATGAATTTGCCTAATACCTTTTCAAAACCATTTATACTTTCAATTCCACAATATCCTTTGGTGATGAGTTTCACAGTTTAATTACATATTATATAAAAAAGTGCTAAGTTGTGTTTGTTTAAAGTTTGCAGCTGAAAATTCCATGGGATGCTTCTCACTTCTTACATTGAGGGATAATTTCCAATTCCCTTCTGCATATCATTCATACTTACATGTATCTCTATGGTATTCCCTCTTAACCATTTCCTTGCAAGCTAGTCCATTTAATTTCTTTTCAAATGGAAATAATTCCTGATCTCTGATCATACTCTTATCCTTCTTACATCTTTTTTAGTTCTACTGTATCCTTCTTGATGTGGGGTGACCAGAATTGCACGAAGGCCATGGATTTCTTTAATACCAATAAGGTTTTCTGTCCTAAGCTCTTAATGCTTTCCAAATAATTCCTAATGTTCTATTTGTCTTTTTAGCTGCTGCTGAGCAGAGCTGACATTTTCATAGAAGTATCATTGCAAGATCCGCAATGACTTCAAGATCTCTTTCCTGAGTGGTTACAGCTATATTAGCATCCATCACAAATTAGCATAGTTAGGCTGGGTTTTTTTTCCTTCTCTGTATGTATCACTTTAGATTTATCAAATTGAATTCTATCAAGCAGTTTATCATGCAGTCGCTCCATATTGTGAGATACTTGTACAATTCTTTGCTATCACTTTTTTCTTTCTTCTTTTTCTTATTGTATTTTGAGTAATTTTTTACTATCAGAAAATATCTAACTTCTCAGCTCCTTTCCAGATCTTTCAGGAATACATTGAGAAGCATACATCAACACAGGTTTCCACTGGTAACTCTTGTACAATGTGAAAACTGACTATTGAGTTCTGTCTTTCACACTCTTTGAAATGTATAGATACATAGATACCTACTTTCCACTTATTAATGCTTTCCTCTTAAGAAACACCTTTAAGAAAGAGCCTTTGGTCAGGACCTTTGCCATAAGGTTGGTAGAAATTCCGGTGTATAGTATATATCAACTGGATTGCTCCTATCAACATGCTCATTGACTCTTTGAAAAAACTAACAGATTTGTGAGGCTTGATTTTGATCTACAAAAAGGTCTTGACTGTTGCCCACTATATCTTACTTACCTACTTGTCTTCCTGTTCTACTCTTTATTGTATTTCCTCCAACATGTCTGCTGTAGAAGTCAGATTTACTGCTCTATAGCTCCCTAGAATCTCCTGGAAGTTTTATGGAGAATTTGCTTCGCATTTATTACCTTTCATTTCTTTTTTATCTAGGCTGATTTATGTTAACCACCAAAATATACGAAATTCATACTTGCATTTCTTTAGAACTCTTGGATAAATTCTGTCTGTTCAGGACAATTTGCTATTGTTCATTTCATGATTTTTTCTTATTACCTCTTCTACTGGCTTTTCAGATTGAGACAAATCCCCTGATGCATTCCTCATAAAAAAGGCTCCTTTAGGGCAACCTCTCCAGCTCCCTCCTTTTGCGTTTTGGTTCAAATAGTTACTTTAACTCTTCTGCTCTAGCCTAATGTTCCTTAGCTGTTCTTATTACACTTCTCATGTATAAGTCCTAAAGGATCTTTAATAGTATTTTGTTTGAGAGGAGTACATGCTTACATGCATTGTTTCCTATTTTCCTCTGTTTAACCATTCTAAGAATTTCTGAAGATGTTAGACTTCGATGAATTTCCTTTTTTCCCTTAAACCTCTATGATGATATTGCCTAAATAAATAGTCTGCCCGACATCGTTAAAATTTTTTCCTCTTCACTGCTCCTTTTAATAAGGAGACTTAGATTTCCTTTTAACAAACTTCTTCACTTTTACACAGCTTTCCTTTCTGAAATGAATAACTGCTGCAATAGAATTTTTTGTTTGGATGTTTTGCTGTTCCTTTAGATGAGAAAAACTTTCGCTTTCACAGCCTTCTAGGCTACACATAGGAGACCAAACTAATGCAGATTCAGTCTCACAATCATGTATAAAAAATATTCATAGTGATTCCCTTTGGAATATGTCATGACTTCTGAAGTGTCTACCAACTTCTGATTCCAAATCTCCACTGTTTTGCAAGTTCTTTATATCCATAAAAATGAATACATAACGGTAGCAATTTATTTGACAATATTTAAGGCTCATTTTCCGTGTATAAAATGAGACAACGTAAGGCGCTAGATAATATAGAAAGAAAAGTCCTAAATTTATTTAAAAAAAAAAAAAAAAGACTGGAAATGTGTTACGTTAATAAAAAAGACTTAAATGATTGGTACTGTCACTGTTCAGTTTACGTCTTGCACAGAACCATTGCTGAATAACAGTCTCTACTGGTTCTATATATTATTGTTATGTATTTTGAGGGGAAAAACATAACTATATTCCATTCTTTTAGAATGTCTGTTTTATGAAATCTTGGACTTATCTGAAATATAATTAAAACATTATTTTGTTATTCTTTTGGATAGAAAAGTACTTAATTTCTCATTCTTTTTGTACATAAATATATGTCTTTCTGGAGGGATGGAATTTTATGGCTCACGTTCTGTTGTTTTTTGGTATTTTTCTTATATAAGCGTCACAAAAAGTTATACTTTTTACTTGTGTATTTACTTATTCCATCTGAAGATCTAATGTACTGGCTTCTTTCTATCTTTAACTGTATTTATTCTGTGGGCTGTTTATTTGATCTTTGCATTTCAGATAAAGGAATAGTGCTAGTATTAAAGATTTTATGCTATATAATTTTCTGTCATGATTTCAGAGGGAAAAAAACTAAACTGCCTAGGATGAAAAAGGAGCACAAATGTAGACAGCTGTATTAATGACAAATGTTTTGGAAGCCTCTTAAAACATACCTGTAATATTTGCAAATTCCCTTTTTTTTCAAGGGAGTTTAGTACATTTAGAAAATGTCAGAGAGATTTGTGAATATAATTGTAGTCGTTTATATTTTTTCCTCTCTCCTGATTTAAATAAGAAGCAGGTTTACCATATACATGTAGGTATATGATTCACTGAATTCCCTTCATGCACCCCTCTCATCTCCTTTCTTTTCCCATCTTTTATGGATGTGAGAAAGTGGGTGTTGGATAAGAGAAATTATGAATTTGGAAAATAAAAAGGTTTACTGGATGGAGAGAGGACTGATTAATTTATTCAGGAAAGATTGTTGATGTGATCAGGGAAAACAAGTGAGTCATATGAACAGTAAGGGCAGGCAAAGATAGCATCTGAATGGTGGCTGAGATGCAGAGTGCTGAATAAGCAAATGAGTATTTGACTAATCCAAGAGTTAGGCATTGTGTATCAGTAAGCATGTAGTTCTCTGTGACTCTGCCACTTCTGCTTTTTTTTTTTTGGCTAATGTTGATATGGACATGCATGCACAAAAATGTGCATGCTCACACACGTATTTGCAATGAAGAAGGTGAAAAAGAGTGAAGGAATGTGTTAGCAGAAGTTTGTTTCTGTGTCGCCATTCAAGAGTAGATACGGAAGTGCTGATGCAGTGTTTGTATGGTTACAGATGCACATATTGTGGCTGTTAGTGTTCATGCAAAGACAGCACACCAGGCTGGTAAACTCTCTGACAATTCTGAAATGTTAACAGGCATTTTAAATTCTTATGCAAAATTAAAGGAGATTTAATGGAAAGCATTCTTTTAAAGCATTTTCTAAAGGCAAACCCCAAAAATAACCCCTAAGTATCACATTTTTATTTTTACCCCCACCTAATGTGACACTTCTTAATTTCCTTTTGGCAATCTTTAGCTGGTAACTAATTTGGTCATAAAATACTGACCCAGATTTTTCTGGATAATTAACAAGTCGGGCAAATCAGCAGAAGCAGGTGTAGTGTATTTTCAGTACCGGTGGAGAAAAGCAGTTAGCTGGTGTTTTAATTCTCATTTCCAGTAATGAACTATATAACATTCTGGCTGGCTAATGTAATTAGCATTGTCTCCTCCTCCCCTTACTTCCTCACTTTAAAAAAAAGGAAACTCAAAACAGGAATTTATAAAAGGCCAAGAATTACTGACCCTTTTTGCACTCTTCTTACAATTGTGTTATTAACCTCCTAGATTGATCTTTTTGTAGAACAGTAATAAAAAATTTATAAATATGTATCATGTTGCAAGCTGAGACAGAAAACAATGTTTCCATTCTTCAAGCAATTAATTATTGTGATTAATGTATTCCCCCTTCTCTAAGCACAATTCTGCCAGACAGAGCTAGCCCATTGACATATTGTAGAATTATAATGCATATCTAATTAAAGGTGACCTGAAAAGGCAGGGTGTTTAGCCTTCCCTGTCAGGACCAAGAAACTGTTAATCAGAAAGTGCTTGCATTCCACACCACACCACCCCTCCCTTTTTTATTTTTGTGCTAATTTCAAATCTTCTCCCTGCATCAGTGAGCAGATGAGATCTTCAGCCAGCTTTCATCTTTCAGAAAAATGAATAGTGCAGAAAGAACATTATCAAATGAGCTGTTGAAGAAGTCAGTGAATATGTCATTGAGTGTGACTGCTTCCAGAATGAATTTAGATTTATCTCTGTTATCTCCCCTCTCCTGACTCACTCTCCACACTCTGTGTGCACTCAGTCCACATGTCAAGCAGGGTGGGTCATAATGAATCATGAGGGACAGTTACTTGTAGTATAGTGACAGGTCCAATTGTGATACAACTTGTTCTGGAATTAAGTTTGTTAACATTATAAATTGTCTCATTTGGCCAGAGGTTTAAACACCTAGAAGCTTTTATGCATGCAATTTCTTAAAGTATTTCATTTCCATTAGGCAGCTGCTGCTTTCCAGTATTCCACAAATGAAATTGTTTCATCACATCAATAGCGGCACAAAACAACTGTGACAACAAGAAGACTGTTTTTGCCCCCATCTTGCAAACAAGTATCATTCAAATCAATAAACTCTGGCAACTGGATAACACCAAGAGAAGATATTATTTAAACTCTGTTTTTAAGCACATCTCCAAATGCTTATGCTGATGCAAAATTCTGATACAAGCCAAGGAATTTGCATACTGTCCTGTTAAGTTTCTGTAGAAACAACCCACTGAGTTAGCAACATCTTAAGTAGAAAACCAATAAATATTTTCATTTTTCTTTTCAAACTCAGTAGTTACAGTTTTTTCTATATGTGATGCAAAGTTGTTGTCATAATGAAGATTATTTTTTGCATGTGATGGAAAATGGTAGGATTGAATTGCAACCCACAGGGAGAAAAAGAAAGACTAATATTTTGCTTTTCTTTTCATATATTGTCAGTATTACCATGTAACAGAATGTGATATCAAAAAACCTGCAAAGTCAGCACACCTTCTGAAACATTTGTTGTATGCTGTAAATCCTTTGGGTATTTGACTAGTTATTTCATACTTGTGATCATACTTGACTAGGCTAGTCCTACACAACAAATGTGTCTTAGATGCTTTTCAGTTAAAGAAAAATTAATCAGTAGTATCACTGAAGTTTAAAAATATATTTTACAGTTAATTTATCAAAATCACCAGAATAACTGGTTGGTGCACCTGATTTCTTTTTTTTTTTTAAATCATAAGCCTCCTTCATATTTAGAAATCAGGGAAATTTCTGCAAAGTTGGTTTCTTGTTGATTTTTCCATGGGTTTGCTGTTTGGCAGGGGGAGATTGGCACTGTTAGATGTATATTTTTCCTCAGATGTCTGTGAGGGCATGAGTGCACATATGTGCATACACACATGTACCATCCTCTTTTTTTTTCATACACACACAGAGTCCAGATGTCCCCTGGAAAAGCCTGATCAGTTGTGACATGGCCATTTATACTTATACATACCCCTTGGCTGGAGAAGGTGTTTGGATAGTAATCCGTCATAGAAATAAGCAGAAGTTCTGAAGAAGTATTTTAGTGTGAAATACTCACACCTTGGAGTTTGCGTCCTTTGTCAACCTTTGAAATAACTAAGGCAGACTAGTTGTTTGCTATGAAAATGCCTATGAAAAATCATGTACCAGTCCCACTGGGTGCCAAAATAGTAATTTTTTGGTCTTCAACTGACATCAGTCAGAGCTGCAGAACTGTCCATGCTGTTGTGGTAGAAATAAGGACTGCGTATCAAAACTTGCGTACTCACACTAGCCGGAGATGGGAATGTTAACATGTAACCTATTGATCAATCCCAGTTTATCCTGCAACTCTGATAGCAAGCCTATGTTGTCTGAAAAGAACTATTGAAAAATAATTTTTTAGTTTTGAAATTTTTTTTCTGTTATTATGTCTGGGTCCCAATGCTTACATATTGGTGTTATTGATTAAAGGATTACAGTAAAAGGTAATGAAAATCAACTGCTAAACAGTGAATTGAAGAAGGGTAGCGATCAAAACCCACCTTAAAGCCAGGGCAAGTTTTGGTCCTAAAATCTATCATTGTGATGGGAAAACTTAAAAGAAGCATAAGTGAAAATATTGTCATTTTGTTCATTAACAATATGATGTATTTACAGTTCTTTATATTTTTAGCAGTTCCAAATGATATTGCTGTATTTTTTTATTCCGGGCTGTAGTTGCAAAAATTATTTCAACCTCTGAACAAGGAAAACATGAAGTGTTTGCTTAGGAAGTGCTATTTTGCAAAAGAGAAACTGAGGCCTGGGTCAACTAAGCAATTTTCTAAAAGACACAGAGGAAATCCATGTCAGAACTGACAGCTGAAATTCTTCCTCAACCTTGTCCATTGCCTTTACTAAAAAGTAATCTTTCCCTTCTCTCTGACCCTCCCCCATGCTCCTAAGACTGTGAATAACTATGGAACATAACAAAATTGGTAAACTAAATATACTGAACATTATTCATCATAGTATCCCCAACCTTTAGACACAAGCAACTGCCACTTGTGTATTCTTCTGAAGCATTTATAGCTATGTAGGAGACTCCTGACATAGGTGAATTTCTACACAGATTATCTTCAAGCATGAGAAGTTCTAATTGGTTATTTCTAAACTCAGAAAAGCTGATTTCCAAGTTATAGCATACAAAGAAAAATGTATGTTTTCTTTCCTCTTCAAAATGATCAGAAGGTAGTTCTAACATTAAGCCATCCACAAGGAGCATGTTTTGTCATCTTGGTCACAGTGTTAAACATCGGTTTCTTCTTTCATACAACTAGTTTGTTTTAGGCTGTATATATGTGTGTGCATATATACATACATGTATATATATGTACATAGTTGACTGTCTTACTTTTAAACTTTCCCCAGCAGAATACTTCTAACTGATGAACAAGAACCATCCCCTACCATGCATTGCTGCCTGATTTTTTGCTTGCTCTTCATTTGACTGAGCCAGGTTACTATTACTATTTGCCTTGAGGTTTTGAGGATCTCTTTATTTATTTCTGTCTTTTAATAATCTTTTCTCCCCGTAATAAATTCAAATATGCTTTTGGGGGGGCTAAGTTTTCTGATGTACAAAGCAGTGTATAACCCTTCAGTCTTCACTGAGTTTATGTGGAGGTACGATTCCTATTAATTTCAGTGGGATTTTTGCTTGATTAAGGACTGAAGATTTCAGGATTCCATCCCCCCAGCCTCAGAAAACATCAAGTAAAATGTTTATTGCAATTATGCTAGAAATAAAGCCTGCAGGTAATAAACTATCATAAGCACTGATAAATCACAGAACTAGAGTAAAGCATTTGAATAGATAGGAGACACTTAAATAAGAATTAGATCTTGTTTGCGTGAGCCCTGGAGTCACCAGCAGTATTTTCCTTTTGGAAGATAGTGCTACAATTGATTGTTTTGAAGGTCTTCTTCTTTTATGGTACAAATGAGAAATTTTATGCAAACAATTTTGCCTAAATTTAAGAGACACAGGACATGAAAATTTGACACTGAAGAGTTGTAACATTTTTGTTAGTTGTAAAATATCTTACTTGCATAATTATTGATATGACACAAAATAGATCATAAAGACATTTCCAAGGTAAGTTATACCCCTGTTAAAGCACAAAACCCAAGTCTGTTAATTATTCCAGAATTCTATTACAGAACACAGTTAGTTCCAAATACTATAGGTTAAATCCCAGAAGAGATTTACAAAAATATTTGTCATTTTCCTTATTGTGTGATGGGGAAATTTTCAAAATACTGACACAAAACCAAGGAAATGCTGAAATTTTGCCTTCTCTGCTGTGGGGGAAAGAAATATCAAGAAAATTTTTGGTTAACTGTTCCCATGTGTACATACTCCAGACACAAAACCTTTTATCTGAACTCTTATGCCCCTATTAGTCCTGAGTAGAAACTTGTTACCAAATGATGGACCTGTTCAGGTCAATGAGTGATTTCATGGAACATGAAACATGTGCAACTTGGCCTGTGTAATGCTGATTGCATCTGGGTTGGAGTCTCATTTCTTCATGTAATGTGTACTACTTTCATCTATCATCAGATACCTTAAATCAGCATGGAATTAATGCAATAAAGTACCTTAGGCAAAAGCTAAGCCTTCCCAATGCTTTAAGCTTAGAAATTGTCCATTTGAATACTGCATGCCCGTTGATACTTTAGTTTGTATATAAGACAATGACTGATCATAGCTTGAGGTAGCACTCAGCTCCAGTAAGGTCTGCCGAATCAACTCCTCTGTTATTGGCAACAAAAACTGGAAAAAGAGAGTGGGTTTTGATTTCACTTATGTGCATAGAAATCTCAGTAATTGTATTTAATTTGGAGAAGTCACTCCAGATTTACACCAGTGCTACTGAAAATCAAAATCTGGCCCATTGTCTTAGCAAAATACACCAAGTCAGTATCAGTTCATTACGGGGAGGGAGAGAGAAAGGGAATGAGAGAGAAAACAAGGATTTCGTTAGCAATGCATTCTGTAGTATAAAAGATAAAAAGGAATATCCAATTAACACACCACTATAATTGCTTGCAGACATTCTTTTTTATTTAAAGATGAAATAGCTAAGAGTTCTCATCAAAACTAGGGTCACAGCCTACATATTAAATGAAAGAAATTGATTGGGCTTTATTACACCCTGACTACTGCAAATGTGCCTCAATCACTGATTGCTATAAATTTATTCTTATAAACTACTAATTGCCCAAGTCATAATGGTAACAATGGTATAATGAAATTATCTTGATCAAGCTGATGCACAAATTTTGCTTGACAACATGAGCAGTGTGAGAAAAAAGGAAAGAAGACATGCATACAAATACATAATGTTTCATTAAAATTAAAACCAATGTTAAAACAACTGTTCTCTGAAGTATACAAAGTTCTGTATTAGAAGGGCTTCCTTTAGAAAAATCATTTAAGACGACAGGCATTTACATTTATAATAAAATGATCTTGCATTTTTTATTTGTCTTGAAAATTAATGACTGACTTAATCACATTTGATCAAAGGAGATAAGTTGATGTAGTCATGTGTTTCTGATTGCATTAAGCCTGATCCAGAGTGGCATGATGGATATTTAATAGTCTTGCTGTCCCTCTATATCTTGTCACCATTTCTTGATATGCATGGATACTGTAGAGTACACCACAGCACAAAACTGTACTTTTAATAGAATAGACTAAGTTTAGAAAAAAGGAAATTCTGTTGGAGCTTACATGGTGGAGCTGTTAGAAGTAGGTTATCCACCATGGAAGTATTTTTGTTTAAAAGACAAAAACCTCAGGTAACTCTCTACATAGCTTGAATAACTTTTTCCTTTTAAAAACACATTTTGCTTCTATGCTGCCTCTTTTAAAAGATACTGCTATAATAGGTTTCAAGGACCAGGCAGAGATAAAGTATGTAGAAACAAAGATAGCCATCCAGAAAATGTAGGAAATTTCTAGAAGCTGGAATGCAGAGCATTGTGTAAAATGCAAAAATTGGTGCTATTTATATTGAGCTAATAGCTGTTTCTACAAGTGTCAGCTGAGCCATTCAGAGGGAATGTTGGTATGTATGGGAAATTATTTCTGAGTAGTTCAAATGTAGTCCCAACTGTTTCAGAATTACTCTGACCAAAAATTTTATTTAAATTCATGCCTAATTCTTTCTCACTGGAGTATTTCATCAGTATGAAAATTGTCTTTTTTTCATGAGCACGTCTTGCTTTACTCTCTCAAAACATAGGTCCAGACTTTTATACAAGGGTGCAATATTTTCATTCTTTAACATAAATTGCTCCTAAAATTGGCATAGTTGACACAATCCTATAGGAACGTAAAAACCTCGGAGAAAACCAAGCTCGAAGGGTTTCAGGAGGCCCTTCCGCTTAGCTGGCAATCTCTGCCCGAGTTGGGCAGTGTGTTTGGTAGGTGCCCCACATTTTAAGTTTGTAACTACTGCACTCCATCCTGTTGCTAGAAAGCTTTCTGCTAACGGCTAACCTAAATCCCTTTGCTGCAATGTATACCTAGTGACACTTTTTCTACGTGTAGGGACCGTGGGAAATGATTTATTCTTTTGGTCTTTGAAATATCTTTTCCATATGAGAAGTCTGTGGCTCTGCCTTTCCCCTCTTCTTTACACATCCCGCTCTTCCCGCTTCCTTCATATTGGTTTTTAAGCCCTCATACCATGACAGTGTTAAAAAAAAAAAAAATACAGGGGCAACATGCAGGAGTTTAAGACAGAAAAAACAAAAGCGTCAGCCTCGTAGGAATAAATGATCTTGAGGGGAGCACACCTACAGCACCTGGCAGGGCTGGGGCGGGGGTACCCCGGGCACAGCCACGTCTCCACCCCTGCCCAGGGCAGGCAAGCTGCCGCCCGGGGCCGCTCCTGGTGGAGGCGTGCTGAAGAAACGGCATCACCTGCGCCGCGGCGCGGCCCCCGCGGCACTGCCTGATGGCTCTGCCCGGCAGCTGCGAGCCGCCACCTGCCGCACCCCGGCCTGGAAGCTTCGCGAATCCTCGCGGCGCCTCAGAGCGGCCCCGCGGGGGGGCGAGGGGAGGTCGCGAGCCCACCGCCTAACGGTCCCCGTTCCCGCCAACGGTCAGTCAGCAGGTGAGCGGCGCCCTCTCCTAACGCTGCGCCGCTTCAGCTGCTAGCGCTGAGGTAGGCGCAGAGCCCCTCGGCAGATCGCAGACAGGTAAAAGATAAGATGTTAAAGAAATGTAATGTTTGCGAGTGAAGGAGAAAGTATGTTGCCTTTTTTTTTTTTTTTTTTTTTTTTTTTTTTTGTGTGCGTGTGTTTCTCCTGCATCTCGGTTTAGGGCTTATCTACTTTTCAGTAAGGGTTTCCTAAATACATGACTTCCACCAGTTTTCTTCACTTGAGCTGATTTCTAACACGTGGCGGTGGCTTTGTGGAAAACCGTAACTCAGTTCTTGTACTAACCTAGAATTTATCAATTTAAAATGGCTTTTGCATGTGAACATCCAGCTACTGGGAGTTTCTTGAATAGAAGTACCTACTTTTTTTAACTGTTTGTCCATCTCCATCCACTTTGCATTATCTGGATTTTCCCTAAAGCCTTCACCAGCTGGTATTACCTTTCCTGTAAGATAGATGCATTAACTTGTTACCCCAAAGGACTTGATCGGTAGCAGGTTTTTAGGATTGAATGGATTTTTCTTTCTTGCAAATTGATTTTTGTCTGTTTGTTTGATTTTCTCCATGAGTAAAGTAATTACATGTAACATTTTGGGGCAAAAAATTATTCAAATTATTGATGCAATAAATGTATTGTTAATTCTGTGGCACTAATTCTATTCCAACCAAGTATGTGGTAGTAACCAATAAGATCTTACTGAATCATATTTGTGTGTTTAGTGAAGTATTGGGATTCTGCTGTGGTGTTAATGCAGTTGTAGGTAGGGGTTTTTTGTTTGTTTGTATGTTTTACAAAATGCAAACCCTTGGCTTTAGCACACAAACCGTTGGATTGCTCTTCTTGGATGCTAAGGAGGGAGATCCTGGGGGTTCTAGAACAGGGAAACTTAAAATTCTGTCACTAAATATGGTTTCATATGTATTGGTGAGACAGCCTGTAGGTAACTGTCTCTAGGTTATGCATTCCATGTGTATATGCTGTGCCAACATGTGCATTGTAATGTTCATATTAAACCAGACTTTGTGTTTTCCATCATAAGCATTCTGCAATTACGTGAACAGTGGATACTAAGTAATGCAAGTACTGTGAATATTGATAATGACTGTATGCTATTTGCTTTCTTTTTATTATTATTTTGCTTTAGATTGCTTTATTATTATTATTCTTTAGTCTGAGTGGATGAAATTGCTTTAGCTTTTTCTTAAACACTGTTAGATTGGACTTCCTGAAAAAATAAATTTCCACACCTGGAAGCTAATTTTAAATTTTTTTTCCCTCCATTGGGTTTTTCCCTATCATTATATTGCTGATTCTAGTTGCTGTTTTGGGGTTGACTTGTCCTACGACCAGCTAGCATTTCAAAAGGTATGTGTATCTATAAGTGGGCATGTGTATAGATACAGACTATATATGAGAGAGAAACTGGCCTGTACAGGACATAGCTGGCCTAAAAGTGACAAATCTCAGAACTGATGACAAGAGAACAAGAAACAGTGTAACAAGAGAATGGTGGGGATATTTCTGAAATGTTAAAAATGGGCTTTTAATCTGTTATCTACTGAGAAGGGTGAGAAAGTTCTTTAATATTATCAATATAGATCACTGAGTGATAACTGGAATGCTATGCTGTGCAATATTAACATCATTTCTGGAGTTTGTAGAACAAGAGTGCAAAAGCTGGGTTTTCAAAATGGCCTGTTCATATAACGCTGTAATACTTGTTCTCTGTCTTACTCATCCGTTCCTTTATCCATCCATCTCTGTATCTATCACAAATGACAATCCTAACTTAATTTAAACTCTCCAAAGGTATATTCTTAAATTTTAATGTTGGAAAAGCTTCATGATGACTAGTACTTTGGCTTAATGTGGTATAGCTTCTGACAGCTGCCCCTGTAAGAAAAGCAAAGGATGACTGCATTACTGTCAGTTTCTGTCAGATTCTAGTTGCCAAACTCTTGCAGGGATGATGACAGTGAACCAAACAAGAGTGACAAAAGGAGTCAAAGCTGTGATTTTGAATAAGGAAGAGTGGACACTTGAATTGCCTTTTGTTTGTGGTGTTCATTCTGTTCTACATGAGGACTTCTTTGTGGCATGGCATGCTTGCTCCCATTTTTTAAATTATTTGCTCTTCAGGACTTGTACCTGCTTTTGGCACTCTCAAAAATAAAAAAATAATTGTTAACCAGCACAGAGTAGGTCAGAGTATGAACAGAAGAATAGCGGTAACTGTGGAATGTACTTGAAGAAGGTGGCAATCTCAGAGGTGTGACCCCCAAGTATGCTGAAACCTGTCTGGGTAGCAGCTTGCAGTTGTAGGTGCAATGAAAATGCATTTTTCAAGCCTTATTTTCAAGCCTTATTTTCAAGCCTTATTTTCAAGCCTTATTTTCAAGCCTTATTTTCAAGCCTTATTTTCAAGCCTTATTTTCAAGCCTTATTTTCAAGCCTTATTTTCAAGCCTTATTTTCAAGCCTTATTTTCAAGCCAAATAAAAGTGGGGGCCATATATTAAGTTAATAAACTATCTCCTCATGAAGCACCACTTAATTTTCTTTTCATGCTAATTTATGTATCTTCATTTATCCAAACATTGTTTCCTGGATGAGTTTCTGAATAAAAGAGTTGGTATACGTCTGTGTGTTATATAGAAGTAGAACAGTAGCTGCAAGTGCCATTTAAACACAGGACCATTATTTGTCTTGTTCGATTTATTTCCAAGCTTTCCCAGTCTATGATGACAAAGTAGAAGAACAAAGGCATAGAAACAACCTGTTTTTACTTATTACTACTTTTTTGTAGTGAAGTATAATAGTGTGACACTGCCTTAGTTTGCAACTAACTGCAAATTTGTCCAAGTGCCAATGATCGCCAACATTGAGGATGAAGCCGAGACTGTTGCCTGGATCCTGGTAACAGAAGTCCAAAGGATGCAGTGAACTTTTCTTGCCTGACTGTATTTCCATGCTTTTCCTAGTATCCTCTACTCCCTGTCCTTTCCATCTGTTCTTAACCCTACAGCTGTGATGAATGGCCTGAGTGGGGGATAATGACATATATATATATTTTGTTGACTTGGGACCTAAACCAGCTTTTGCTGCGCTTACTTGCTATGTGAGGTTTCTGCAATGGTAGGTGGGTTTCTGCAATTGACAGAAATACAGTTAAGCTACAAAAACTCTCTATGCATAGTGTTGACCTTTTTATGGATAGATAAGCTAGGAGGGAGTAAGTGGGAATGAAAATAAATCAGTGGGCAAGTACTGCAACCAGTAATAGGAAACAAATACTCTTTTGATAGTTATTTCCCATGTTATCCACACTAAGATAATGCTATTAGTTCAGTACTGTATCAAATGCTATTGAAAGTTGGTACCTATGGCTTATTTCTAAATTTATACGAGAACATTACTAGACTAAATCCACTGTATGTTTTGTATTTTGTGTCATTGTTCTTCAAAGCTGAGATTCATGATTTCCTACATGTTCTCTGGTTTCATCAGCTGAAACGTGCTGAAGCAGTCACAGGAGGGAATACTGTGACAGATTGCAAAACAGTGTTGTTTATGTTTCAACTTCCATTAGGAATGAACTGTTTTAAAAATTACTTCAACTGTGGTATTTCAAATTCTGGGAAGTATTTTTCAAAGGGCCTTGTACTGGGAGATAATAAAAGGCTTGTTTAGTTTTCTTAGTAAGTTTGCTTAGTTTTGAACTAGAGAGAACTTTGTAACGCTGGAAGTGGAGCCTAGGTGAACCACAAGTCTGATCCAGCTTGATGATGCCTGTGTTCCTAGTTCTACAGCAGCATTCAAATATCTTTAGAAACAGGGATTTACTGAGAAAATGTCTTGTTATTTATTCTAGGAAAAGCAAAACTATTGTTTTTCCCAGTATGTGCTTTTTTTGAGCAATGTAGTTTCAGAGTGTCGTTTTGTATTCCTAGGAAGGATATGTAGTGCTGGCTGAGTTCCATGAAAACCTTGCCTATGCTGGACTTTTTTTTTTTTTTCTTTTTTTTTTTTTTTTTTTGGACCAACTTTGGTTTGTCAGAGATTATCCTTCTACAGTCTTTCCTAACCATGATACTTATACTTAGGCTTTTCTGTAACAATAAAAGCCTAATGTGTGATCAGTGGTTAGTTTGTTGTTGTGGGTTTTTTGTTTTTTTTTTTTTTTTACTCTCTTTGATTATTGTAGTGACAGAGTAGCCGGTCAGAAAAGCTGTGCTTTAATCTCATCTGGAGTTTTTATATGATCTCGGTGTCTTATAAAGGAGTTATGTGCTTGTGTGTTAGAGCTACGATGAAGCTTTGTGATACGATTTTTAAAATCAGACCATTAAATGTAGGGTACTATATGAGTGCAAAGCATGCCATAGCATCCTGGTTCCGGCTGGGACAGGGTTAACTTTCCTCCCCATAGCTTGGGGGTGTGCTGTGCTGTGTTTCAGGTTTGGTATAAAAGGAGCGTTAATGGCCCATTGAGCTTTGGCTGTTGCTGGGCACCGATTGGGGCTGGGCTGGTGGGCCCAGCTGGCCAATGGGGTATTCTATACCATGTGACATCATGCTCAGTATAAAAACCAGGTGTGGGGGGCGGGGCTGGCGCGGTTCGGGACGCGCGGTTCGGGACACGCGGTCGCCGGTCGGTGAGCAGTTGCACTGGGCATCGTCTGCTTTGTATATTCTGTTATTATTGTTGTTCCCATCTGCTTACTGCTGTTCTACTTCTGTTTCATTTCAATTATTAAACTGTTCTTATCTCAACCCGGGAGTTTTCCTACTTGTATCTTCCCCGATTCTCCCCCTTATTCCACCGGGGGCGGGGGCAGACCGGCTGCGTGGTGCCCATTTTCCGTTGGCTGGGGTTAAACCGCGACACATAGGTATTATTTCAAAGATACGTACTCTCACTTTTAAAGTTTCTGCAAGCTTAAAATAGGTGCTTCTAGTCCTAAAACAAGAGCATGATCGAAGGTCACATAGTAATTAACTCTTGGACACAATTCATTGGCATTAGAAGGGTATTCTTCAGTTGTTTTGTGATGCAGAACAAATGTTTCATTAATCAGAAACATATCAACCTGAGATTGAAAACTAATAAAATCAAATGCTATGACTCGACATTGCTGGGGGCACTATTTAATACACATATTTCTTCATGCAATTTTCAGCATAAGTATCTGGATTTTTTCCTTGAATGTGAGGATTTTAGAAGACTTTTTTAATAACCCAAGACTTGTGAGAACATAAGAAGAGACCAAAGCTATCTTCAAAACCAGGAAAAGAAGGGACAAGGATTTTTCTATAAAACATCTAGACTTGTCATTTCTCACACAAATTGTGGCTGTTACAGTCTTTTCAATACTGTGGAGAAAAAGTAAAGACAGTTATAAAAGGCCATAATGAGCTACTCGTTAAAATGCTGGTTAAAATGCTGGTTAAAATGCTGGTTAAAATGCTGGTTAAAATGCTGGTTAAATTCTTTCACTCCAGGGAAAATTCTACGTGTACACCAGTTTTGAATATTTTGTTATCTTTTTGTTTGAAAGGAAGGGTGAAAAAATGAGACTGAGACATACCTCTCTTCCTCTTAGTGGGGTAGAATTTGAGGAGCAGATCACTTGAGGAAGTCAACTCCTTGGTTACCTTGGTATTAGCCCTGGGCTCTGAACAGACATGGTTTTGAGTGGTTTAGATCTCTTTTTTTTTTTTTTTTTTTTTTGTTTTTTTGTTTTTAATTCTTACTTTGATGCCTGAGATTTTTCTGAGGCAGATAATTTCATTCATTGTATTTTGTGATTTCACTGTGTTTTGTAATTTTGGCATGCATCACAGTTTTAAGGAAAAAAAGAAAGAGTATAGCTAGCAAGGGGAAGAGTCTGCATAGTCTTCATTTGGAAAATTCTTAACACTGCTTATTTTTTCTCTCTGTATCAAGCATGTTAACATATCTGGACCTGAAATACTATTTACGTGCTTTTTTGTTATTGTTGCTGTTTATTGTTGGTTTTTTTTTTTTTTTAAGAAATTGTTGATAATTAAGCCACTTTAAAAGTGCAATTTTCTCAGCTGCAGCACTAGGGTTGGGAGAAAAAAACAGAGACTGAACAAGAAGTCATAAGACCAGCTATCATAAATGAGTGTTGGCCTAGAGAACTACAGAATCACATTATCTTGTTTTAAGTTTTGTTGGTTGCCACTTTGCCATTTTGATTACTATCTTTTCATAGAATCATGGAGTCACAGAATCATTAAGGTTGGAAAAGACCTCTAAGATCATCGAGTCCAACCGTCAACTCAACACCCCCATGGCCACTAAACCATGTCCCCAAGCGCCTCATCTACACGTCTTTTAAACCCCTCCAGGGATGGAGACTCCACCACTTCCCTGGGCAGCCGGTTCCAAGGCCTGACCACTCTTTCCCCCCCCCCATTTTTCCTAATGTCCAATCTAAACCTCCCTCGGCGCAACTTGAGACCATTTCCTCTCATCCTAAAATATGTTGAATATGTAACTGTTCAAATATATCACCAGAGCACAAACCATCATTTGTGACCTCCCTTGATGTTACCATCTGACTAATTTCTGTGTTCCTTTACTGTACTCTGTACAGTTTGTTATTGCTATCACTGTCACATTTTTTTCCATTTTTTCCTGGCTAGAACAGTGGCAGAAACAGATTAGGTATAATGTTTTATAAGTGAATGCATGGTTAAGATATCTTACAAAACAAATATTTAAGCTTTCCATCTGTCTCAACAATCTGAATGTTTCTTTTGCTATTTGTTACCTGAGTTTAAAAGATTTAAAACTTCAAAATATTGTCAGATGCTTCTAGCAGCTACTAAAATTTACTTTTAAAAATGTATTTGACCTGGAAAGAAAAATATTGCAAAGATAACGCCAGTACTTTTCTTTGCAAACCTTCTTTGTAATGTACAGGCCAACTCTTGAATAATAATAAATGGTTGAAAGCAGACCCAACCCAAATTTCAAGGGTTTGGTTTTTGAAAAATTCAATTCTAAACTTCAAAAAATGTGCTGAAATTGTATCACCAATTATCTTTCATTTAAAAAAAAAAAAGTCACATAGGAATTATTTTTTTGTCTTAAAAAATTATTTAGGACAGAGCTATGTGACCTCAAACCCATTAGGTGTGGGTCTGGGAATTTAGTTTGATGTATTTGGGAGCATGAGGCTATGTGTTGCAGAACCTGACTTGGTCAGAGTTAATTTTATTTAAAATTACAGCAGAGATCTTTCCAACTCAACTGGCTGCTGCCCTTGCCTTTCTCAGGAAAGTGTGAGATCCCTCTTAAAAGGGCTAATCTAAGAAAATGTCATCTCAGGTTGGTGGGATGCTTACCTTAAAGGACGTTGTCAGACCTAAAATTTCAGTTGACTCAGAACTTAGAGGTATGTGATCTTTGCTGTCATCATCTCTCTGCAGAACAGAATACTGAGCTTTGTGGAGAGAGAGGAGCTTCTACTCTTCTGTGAAGATTTTTAAAAAGTGTTAGAGGAGTTATTTCTTTGGACTTGATAGATAGGTTGTCTGAAAATTTCCTTATGTAATAGACGGAATGGATAACTTGTAGGTGAGATTTCAGATTCGTGATTTCCTAATGAAAGGTAAAGAGAACTCTGAAACTCTAGACCAAGTGTAAAAACTAGAAGAAACGGTATGGTTTATAAAGGGTTGTGCCAGTGCTTCTTATAGAACCCCACTGCAAGGAAGTTACGGAAAGAAGTGGAGTAAAAAGTATATGACAAACACTAGAAAGGCATTTTTATTTGTACCATATAGTGATAGGATGCATTTCTTAAAAATGTGGGGAAGGAGAAAATATAAAAAAAGAACCAGAGTATTCTATGACTAAATGAAAGGGGAGAAAGGCTCCTTGAAACAAATCTTGCCTTTTGGCACTTCTGTTAATTTTGTTGGTGTATGCTGCAAATCTGAACAGAGTGTTATGTAACATGACTCATGTTGATGTTTCTTTTTCGCTATCATCGTGTCTAGTCTAGCATCCTCAGTACTAATGCTATCTCTGATTCCTAAACTGACAAATAAATTCACTTAATTAATCAGCACAAAGTTCTAGCATGAAACTGGACTTATTTTGCTCAATTGTTAGAGAATCTTGGGCTCAAGTTATATGTCCAGCACTTGGAAGAAGTCTGAACTCTGATCTGCTCCCACCAGCTCAGCTGTCCAGGGACAATACCTGTTACATCCTTTGTCTTACATAGTCACCCCTTTGTGAAGAGAACAAGCAAGCAGTTTTGTTCTTTATTCCATGATCTATCCCTCCATCCTCTTAATCTCTCTCTCAGTGCTGAACCTAGTCATCATGTGCTTCAATAGTTTTAACAGTCCATAAATTACAGACAATAAAATGTCTTGCATTTTCCCACCCACCCATTTGCCCCTTTTGTGTCCTTCATTGCCTTCATGTTCTGTTCTTTGCTTCCTTCTGCATAGACAACTCTGTCTCAGTGGGTTTTATTTCTGTTTTTCAGGCTTTGACTCTTCAGTGTGCAAATTTCACTAAGCTAAACCTCTGTAGGGCTGACTCAGCATTCAGTGTCATTTGTCAATTCCATTGATCACTCTCTGACCAACAGTATGAAGGGAGACTTGCAGAGTCAGCAGCTAGCAGCTGGCCTTTTCTAGGATTATACTGTAAGAACCTCCAAATTAAAAATAAAAAGCTTTCTGACTTCTCTGCAGCGGGACTTTCAAAATGAATTAAAAAAAGTGTCTCAACCCCTATTGCTTCATTCAGCTGTAATTTTTCTTATTAATTTCTTCTCATTTTCCAAAAGATGACTCTCCTGTGGAAAAAGAAATTGTGCTTTACATGTTTAAATAATTTTACATTTTATTCTATTTCTTGTTGTAACTCTACATCCATATAAGTCAAACAAGAAAGCACTTCACGTACTAGAGTATGTCCCTGCTCCAATTTTCAGAGGGGTGTGATCTAAGTTTAAAGATATATTTTCACTACACTCTCTCTTTCTCTCCTCCCCTGTCCCCCTTTACATGCATCATCTCTGTAATCCATATAGGAGAGTGCGTGTTTGAGAGAGAGAACAAATGCCTAAGTTGGGGGTAAATATGGTTCCTTCGCAACTATCTGACAAGGAAACTATTTTATTTCAACTGATGAAAACTTTATAGCATTTTGACTGCTACAAATTCTCCCTAGACTGAATTTATTTTCTTAGAGGATCCAAATTTTTGAAGCATAAAGTCTTTCCCAAGTAGCTCTTCAATGAGTATTTCCATGGGAGCTGGATTGAAGTCCTTTTCCTGCCTCTCTGTCCCTTCTTTTTCTCCCGATATATATGCTCTAGACTCTTATCTCTTTGTCAGGAAGCAGATCTCAGATTCTCCATGAAAGTGTAATCATTTCGTCACAGATAGAGGAGCTAAAGATTTGCACAATGGACAGTCATCTACCTGTATCTTGTATTTTCTCTTCCTGAATACTACTGCACCAACAATTCCATGTAAAGCAAATGCAATTGTTTGTAGACAGGACATAGACCCTGTGCATTTGCTTCTCCTCCCCATTGCTCTCTCTTCTCTCTTTCGCTATTTAGTGGGACTCATACCTGGAAAGGGGTGGAGTTAAGACCTGGGATTGTGTGAGCGTTATTTGTATGCCTAATTTTGTACAATGTAGTGATGAATCAAGAAAAATGTATTCCATTGTCATCCTTGGCAATGATATTTTAAAAAATTTTAAATGCTCACTTAGGGAGTAATTTCCAGTGTTGTTCTCTCTGAAGACACCGTAGGCCTCAAGCCTGCAATCCTTTGTTTGGGGACTTGAATGTAAACATAACTGTTTTCACTACTCAATTCAACAGTCATGAAGATTCTGTGCTTTGTGGATGATCAGAATTCCTTATCGGTTTCTCCTTTTCTTCATATAATACAGAGCTCTTTTGGAGGATCATCCTGGGAAAGTTTAACTTATTGATGCTCACTTACCAGGCTCATGACCAATAAAAGTGGTGATAGTGCTGCTGTTTTGGAAGATGACTTAATTGAAGCGGTTGTTCTAGTAACAAATGAGAAAGGAGTTGTATATGGTGTAGCATCTCACTGAATTCACTGACTGCAGTTCTTTTTTCATAGGCAGATCTAAACTCCTTTCCTTCCAAACTGAATTGCAGTTTGCAATATAAAAATCAAAAGATAAATTGATTTTGGTTTAAAGATGACAAAAACTGCCTTTCACTCTATAATGTTGATCATCAGTATTTGCAAACAAAAGGAACACAGGCACAAGGAAACATTACCATGTTATTTAGTTTTATACAAAACTCAGCTACTGGCTCTTTTTAGTGTGGTTTTGGAAAGATACCTTTTTTTTAATGTAGAAAGTCTGCTATGCTCTTTACCTGAGCAATAGTATGTGAGCGTCTTCCAAGGTGCCTCCACCTCTACAAGTTTTAAATACTATTTAATCTACATTTTGAAGGTTCATACATCCCCTTTTGTCATTGTACTTTTATATAACACAAAAATAGAAATGTAACAACAATAATATTAATTATATGATTTCAATCTTCCAAATGGCAAGGGAAACTAGTTATTAGAAGTTGCTATATATGTTTAAAAAAAAAAAAAATTACATATCTTTTTTTCTGTTTTGTGTCTCAGCAGACTTCAGAAGGAAGGATAGGGAAAAAGCAAAACTGAATGTTAATTATAATCAGGATAGCTGTCAGGATCCTGAACTCCAAGTCTGAAGTTCATATACTAGATTAAGCTCCTATAAAACACTTTGTTTACCTCAGCTCAGTACTTGTTACAATGGAACCTAGCACTTTTGGGAAGCTGAGGTCACAGAGGAAATTTGAAGGGAGTTGTGGTGCTCATTCTGTATGAAAATGGTAGCATATACTACTCTAAGTTAAATGTGAGATTGCTTTGTCACAAAATAGGATGGTTATAAGTAATAGTGGCTTGCTAAAGTTCCAAATTGAGGAATACGTTTTCTTTTTTAATACTGAAAATAGAGTTCTCTTGAATCCATGGAAAAATAAAACAGGTGTTTGAAATGCGAACCTGGGAGTCCCATAACTTATTTTTCCCAAACTTAGCCTCTTTGTGAGAGACTTATAGGTACTTGTTTCCCAGGTGATTTCTACAGTATTCTATTCAGGCTCTTGAGGGTTTTCACATATTTAGTTTGTCATTTGTCATATATTCCTGTGACAATATTTCTTTCATTAAATAAATGCCCTAATCAGAAAAAATATTTGATGTAATGTCCAAATTATTGATAATGTTTGTTTATTCACCAGTGGGTAGACCAGAATGTCTCCTTGACTATACACCTAATCTTACTACTTTACTAAACCCCATCACTATACCTTTCTTGAACAATAAACAGACATCCCTGCTGTGTGATTATGACTTAGAGTTGTAGGGAATTGATTTGTTGAGTTAGGGTGCAGGGGAGGTATATTTGCGTTTTCTACTGCCATTAAAAATGAGTGAAAATACAAAATTATGTGTTCCAAATACTGTTATTTTTGTGAATTACTTTCTGCTAAGGAAAAGTTAGCACAGCTCTTAAGTGCTAAATTAACAGGAAACTTACCTTCAGTTTAACAAGGAGATTTGATCTCTTCTTCATAAAACTTTGGCTTGTGTGCTATGCATATTATAGACCTGTGCCTTGTGCTCTTAGGCATTGAATGTTGTCTGAGTCAGATTAGAATCTGACTCAGCAGAGTCACAGAAAGAAGAAAATAATCTGCTTTCACAATAATTTACTAAACATGCAATTTATATTATATGATTCATTGTAAAGGGCCAGATTATAGCTAGATCTTGTGAATACCAAGCAGCAGTAGAAACTGAAGTCCTTACAGGGAAAAGGTCATAGGAAAAAAAGACACCTTTGGGAGAGCCAATGTAGGAAAAAACCCCAAGAACCAAACAAAAACCATAAACAAACCCAAAACACCTCACAGTTTTTAGCTTCTTTCTTTCCCTCCGCCCCCCTTGCAAAAGCAAGTAAAAAGAAAATGGTTAAAATCTTGCTAGCTTAGTTTGGCAGTGAGCAGCACAGAAGTTAAGGATAAGGATTCCAACAGAAGTTATACGCTTCATGAATTCAGGCTTGGCTGATGAAACTGAAGAACCCGTAGTACCCATGAGACTAAAACTCTCATTAGAGGCTGGGGCCTTTAGCTTTTTCTTTAGTTGTTACTCTACAATTCTGATGCATTCAGGACTGAGTTTCTTTGCCATATTAGGAACTCATTGCAACTGGCTGGAAGGAAAAAGTACTGCTGAGCTGTAGAAACTGGATGAGGCATGTGCCTTTTGTTGGTCCCTTCTCTATGCTGTGTTTGCGCTTTTACTCTCCCTGCCCTTAGGAAATATGCTTCCTGTCATCTTTAGGAATTTTTGCACTTCCAGCAGTAGATTGTCAGTTGCCTTTCTTGTTTTATGAATCTAATGTCCCTACATAAAATAATCTTGGGAAATTACAGGTAATCTCTCAACCATGAAGAGTCTCCTTCCATCTGTGTGCTGTGATCTCAAAAGTAGATCCTTTCCCACAGAAACCTTCAGAGAACAACTGTGATACAACTCTTCCAAGAACACAAAAAATTACATAATATGCCTGGTTTATTCCATAAATGTTTGCATTGGTTCCTTCAGGCTTTTCTGTGCTGAATGGATTACATCTTGTTTTCCATGACAAAGAGTAGTAGCTGCAAGAGGTCTCTTAAGGTCTTTTTGGGCTCCAGATTCGGGATTTTCAAAGCCACAGGCTTTTGGCAGTTTGCTTGTTTTAATCCCATTAGAGCAGAGCTCAACCCTAATAAAGAATAAAGAAGCAATAGAAAGGAGAGTGAGTAGCATTGTATTTCGCAGGTCAGTTTTTTTACTCATAAGCAGTGAGCAAATTTAATTGTGGAAAATGGAAAGAGGAATTATGTCTAATCACATCTGGACGCTCTGTGGTTCTCCACATACTGTTTATGAGTAAGATGTCTTCCTTAGCTCTCGAATTTGTAAATGCCAGTCACTTTTTGGGCATGACCAACACTTGTATGGTGAGAAGAGGACTTCTTTCAGAGAGGTTTACTGTCCTATTACATGTTCTCTCTCATATGGCTATAAAATGAATAAAGCCTAAAAACAAATCTTAAAAACCTGTCAGTTATTATCTTTGATTACTAGAGAAACTTGCAGTCTTGTACGGACCTGTCTTTTTTCTTAAAATCATTAAGTACCTAGCTGTGTACCTAGCTCAGTCAGCAGGCATGGGAGCTGTCCTTGGATTAGGAGGGTACTTAGCAACAACTGAAAACATGGGTATGTTATCAACATTCTTCTCATACTAAATCCAAAACACAGCACTAGGAACAAATTTAACCCTATCCCAGCTGAAACCAGGACAATGTGCGATACAATACTTTGTGGCAGTTTAGACTGTAAGAGTTGGATTCCCACAAGGCTGGGTGTTTTCATTGACTTGAAGGCCCTGAAGGAATCCTTTTTCATGATAGCAAAATAAATGTGGGTTTCAAACAAAACTGTATTAGGGCTCAATTTAGTTTTTATATTCTTTCTTGCTGTGCATAAGGCTTGCAGGATTGAGACAATAATTCATGCATAAAATCTTCCCTTTCTCTTTCACGAGTTGCAGTGACAGAGACTATGATGTTTGTGAGTGGGTAAAATGACTATCAGTGTTACAAAGCCAAACCTCTACATCTAAGTATGGATTTCCAGTTGATTTTTTTAATGCAAAGTAATTTCTTGATACAAAGTCACTGTATACCTTTAAATACTCTTGTTAATATTATGGAGAGTTAAACAGAGTTTGAAATGCTGCTGATCTTACAAATTTTCCTAATAATAATATAAAAAAATGACACAAATGTATTAGAATGTATTAGAAACAAACCTATATAAAGGAGCAGTTAACCCGGAAATATTGTGAGATATATTATATATTGTTTGACATACTTTCATATAAGCAAGCAGAAGTACCCCATCCTTCAGACTGTGGTAATGTGCCTTATTGTTAAATTCAATAGGAAAAGCTATTCATACTGTAGTATGATTGAAAAGAAAATTGAATCCTTTTGATGTTATAAATGTGTCTATTACTGCATGTGCACACAAATTTTCCATGGAAATTATGGTGAAAGTAGTGATTCTCCTAGAAAAATGCATTAGTGTTGACATGTTCAATTTTAGCCACATCAGAATATAAATACCCTTTAACCATGGTCAAATTGTTGGGAATGTATATAGTGAATCTACATAAGTCAGTTGTCTGTCTAAAAATATATGTTCCTATAGTCCAGTTATGTTCTGTTTAAGCTGAACAGGAAATTAAAAACAATGACTCACACATATCACTGTTTTCTTACAATATTGTGTTTTAAAATATTTCAGTTTGTGAGGTATATTTTATATAGCTGTTCATGATTACTTTTAATTTTGAAAAATCACAGTATACTTAACAGGATTTTGGTTATGAAGCAAATCATATGTGAGAGGTTGACTGTCCATTCACTTGCATGGCAATTGGTTCTGTGTATGAAGTGCTAAATTTTCCTTGTAATGGAGATAGTCTATGCTCCTTTGCATTGGCAGTTGAATAAAAAAAAAGAGTGTATCCAATAGCTAAAGATTTATGGTAGTGGCACTTTCAAAGTTTGCAGTTTGTCCAGGATCATAACTAGAAAAGACAAATGTTTTTTTTTTTCTATCTGTGAAGCCTACTGTATGCTGTCAGCTAAAATTACACACACGGTTTTAAAATGTATCACTCAATGCACTTTGTATATTAAGGTATATTAAGTTATATGGCATAATGCAATAAGAACTAACCTGACATAAGCAGATGTGAAAACATTATGTATATTGCATTGTAATTATATAAAAGCACCAATGTTTTTTAAGAGGGAAAACTTTAATTCTTCAGAGCTCACTTGGTATAGCTATGGCAGTAGTTCTCCTTGTTTTAATCCAATGAAAAGTACTCAATATATGTTACTTGCTTGTTTTTTGGTTTAGTGGTGGTGGGTTTTTTGTGGTTTTTTTTCAGGCTTAGTGGACAGATATTTAACTTGCAGAGTATTCTAGCTAACTTCATAAATAGATGGGTTGACCTTGGCTGGACACCAGGTGCCCACCAAGCCTCTCTATCACTCCCTTCCTCAGCAGGACAGGGAGGGGAGAAGATGTAATGAAAGGCTTGTGAGTCCAGATAAGGACCGGGAGAGATCATTCACTAGTTACCATCATGGGCAAAGCAGGCTTGACTTGGGGAAATCAGTTTAATTTATTACCAATCAAATCAGAGTAGGATAACGAGAAAATAAAAATTAAATCTTAAAACACCTTTCCCCCACCCCTCCTTTCTTCCTGGGCTCAATTTTATTCCCGACTTTCTCTACCTCCTCTCCCCTAGTGGCACAGGGGGACGGAGAATGGGGGTTGTGGTCAGTTCATCACACGTTGTCTCTGCCGCTCCTTCCTCCTCAGGGGGAGGAGGACTCACACTCTTCCCCTGCTCCAGCGTGGGGGTCCCTCCCACAGGAGACAGTCCTCCATGAACTTCTCCAACGTGAGTCCTTCCCACGGGCTGCAGTTCTTCATGAACTGCTCCAGCGTGGGTCCCTTCTACAAGGTGCAGTCCTTCAGGAACAGACTGCTCCAGCGTGGGTCCCCCATGGGGTCACAAGTCCTGCCAGAAAACCTGCTCCAGCGTGGACTCCTCTCTCCACGGGTCCACAGGTCCTGCCAGGAGCCTGCTCCAGCATAGGCTTCCTCCTCTGGGCACCCACCTGCTCCAGCGTGGGGTCTTCACCATGGGCTGCAGGTGGGTATCTGCTCCACCTTGGACCTCCATGGGCTGCCTCACCATGGTCTTCACCATGGGGTGCAGAGGAATCTCTGCTCTGGCCCCTGGAGCACCTCCTCCCCCTCCTTCTCCACTGTCCTTGGTGTCTGCAGAGTTGTTTCTCTCACGTATTCTCACTCCTCTCTCTGGCTGCAATTGCTGTTGCACAGGCTTGGGTTTTTTCCCCTTTCTTAACTATGGTATCACAGAGGGGCTACCACTGTTGCTGATTGGCTTGGCCTTGGCCAGCGTCGGGTCCATCTTGGAGCCGGCTGGCATTGGCTCTATCGGACATAGGGGAAGCTTCTAGCAGATTCTCCCAGAAACTACCCCTGTAGCCCCGCCGCTGCCAAAACCTTGCATGTAAACCCAATACAGATAGAAACCTAAAAGGGACCTCAGAAGGGCTTGCAGTTCCATATTTAGATGACAGACAATTTTATTTAATACCTGTATAGGTAGAATCTGTCCTAACATCAGTTTCTCATACTACTGCAGTATGATTTATTTTTTTCCACTTGTGTAATGGAACTAGTTATATGAATGAGATAGTGCTTTTAAAAAGTTTATCCTCTTACGCACTTGCATTTAGCAATATCTTGAATATTTTTAATTGAGAAGCATTTCTTTTAAGGTAAAAATTTAGGTTGGTTTGTTTTTGGTTTTTTTTCCCCAGAAGGCTGAAGAGCCAGAGCTATAAATGTTTTTGCTTTAAGCACATGATTTCCTTTACTGGACCCTAATACAGCTGTTTGGGTTCTTTCAAGTGAATTATCAATCTCCTAACATTTAGGACATATACATAAAAACATCTTTTCAACTTAATAAGAATCCTGCTGATTTTTCTTGTCTTTTAGGGCAGAATGCTGGAAAAATTATATCATTAGTTGGTCTAATTTTTCCATATATTACTATTTTGATGTTTAAAATTAAACAGTGAAAACAATGGAACTGAAATAGAAGAGTGGTACAACATGAAGTGCAGAACAGTAGAAGGTTAGTTGGTAGCATTCCAATAATGGAAGCAGCAGTATTTCATGGTAAATCCCTAAAGTTCCTATTTAGCGAAGAAGAGCGCTGCCACCAAATCACAGAAATAAATATACTAAGAGGGAAGCAATTGTGCAAGGAATGTACGGAGAATGGAAAGGGTTGATTTATTTTACAGTAAACTCTGGATTCTTCTGACAGAATGCAGACTGCCTTCAATGTTTTGGACCCTTGTAAAATAAGGAACTTGGTCATTAAATGATTTTTAACACTGCAACCTCTGAACTCTGCTTGTGATTTGGACAGTGATAATGATTGAAACTCACCTTCTTGCTTAAAACTCGGAGTCACGTATGAGTATGTGAGAAAAAGTGAATCTTGATTCACAGAGATGACTTTTTCTGCATTGAAACAAATGATTGTAATTGCAATTGCAAAAGAAGAGGGAAGACAGTAAAAATTACATTCTTATACTGATTAGCTCATTGATATCCTTTGTTCTAAATCATTGGGAAGCTTCAGTTTAGCTGGAGGAGGAGGTGAAAAATATTTCTCTCTGCTCTGCCTTCTTCTAAGAACTAGGAACAATAGGATTTTCAAACGTGTTTTAATGACTGGGGAGAGATAATTCTTTTGATGTTTAATAAATCATGTGCTCTTAAATACTTAGGAGTATTCCATAATCATATTCTTTTTTTTTCTTTTTTCTTTTTTTTTCAAAGGCTATCCCTCAGTTCCCTCAGTTTCTGTTACCATAAATCTCAATGCTAGTGCACAGTCTTAGTAGCAGGTGACAAACCATTGCTGAACACAGATAGTGATACTGACAGTGATTTTAGGAATGCAAGTTTAAAGATGCTCCTTGTCTTCCTTTTAATACTTTATTGCAAGATAAGCCTAGATGTTTATTTAAGTAAATAAATTATGATACAGTTTTCAAATTAAATTTCTGAATATACTTGAAAGAAAATTAAATTATTTAACAGAAAATAAACCTGAAGAAACATTGAGAGCAATAAATACTTAGAAAGGCTTTGTTCAAAGAAAGAAGTAAACTTATAACTTGAAATGAAAAACTTCAGCTTTATGTGTGTATTCTGAAATAGTACCATATCTGGAGGAGCAACCCATTGGGCATTCTGGCATGTTTAAAAAGCAGAAGTCCAGATCTTCAACTAAGATACACATAGGCTATTTCAGAGTGAAAATTACTTTATACCCATCTAATTCCTCCTGGTGCGCTGAGTTTGTTATGCTCTCAATACATGTGAAATACTCTATGACCATTTTGAAATATTATCCCTCCAATAGAATGATAATTTCAAAATCATCCTTATAGTCAGTTATCTAATATATAAATTTTGTGCTGCAGTACTGGGACACCTTTCATCAAAATTAAACATATGAAACTGTCTTTTAATGCTGCCAGCATGGATGAACTATAAAGTTATTGTCATCATTTGAATGTAAAATACATTGTTGGTTACGTATTATATAAAGCATGAGTGTGCTGATATTTTGGAAAGTAATTATGTGCTTTTCTTTGTTTCCATTCTCTAGCTCCTCTCTTTCTCTCTTTCCCTCCTCTCTCTTTCCATGCTCGTCAACTAAGTTAGTGTTTCTTTTCTAAATTGTTCAGAATCCAAGTACGGGTGGATATATTTACACAAAGTGAATTATGGCTGGATGTGTTCCTATGTCAACATGTGCCATGTTGATTTCTTATAAAGTAGATCATTATTCTGTGTGGCATAAATAGTATTACCAGACTGATATGATTAAAGCCAGTGAGTCACTAATTAGCATCTAATTAAAAGAGACCAGTAATGTGTCTATGTACACCAGCTATTGTGTTATATTTTCCTTTACAGAAAAAAGTGATTCAAGCTTGTATGATAATGTGCAAGTTACGTGTCTTTTTATATATTGTATATAATATAATGGGGGGTGTGTGAGTCTGCGTATAATTTGTCAATTCTGCTGGAAAATTCTGTGTTATATTTGCAGAAATGAAACCCTAGGTTGTAAGAAAAATATACTTCGGCAAGAGATATCTAAAAATGCAAAAAAACATTTCTCTGAACACATTCAAGGTAAATGTTTTATTGTTGTGTGACCATACTAACACACATGAGCGATATAACTGTTAATACACATGGAATAGAAACACAGTCTTTTTGTATTCTAAGACACTTGTAAAGTAAATTCACTGTGGGGACGGGGAAGAAACTGTGAGTAAAATGAACCTGCTTAAGCCTAGACTAGCTCCTTACTTTCCACTTTTCACTGTCAGTTGATTATTAACGAATCATAATGGTCTTAAATAGTGATGGCAATTCAGAAGAATTTCATGTAGATGAATCACAAAGCATGGAGACAAGGGTTTAAGAAAATCCATAAAGTGTGGGTGAAATACATATACTAGGCCAGACTGAGTATTTCAGTTTGACAGGTTTGCTTGAACATTAATTAATCACAGTTTTACAGAATTGCATGATACACACTCATAGTTTCTTAATAATTTGATTTATTCCTCTGTTAAAAATGCATTATTACTATATGTTTAAGACTGTATAAATGAAACTGCAATCAGAATATAATTAGCATTGACAATTTATTCTTCCAACTTCAAAACAATGCTTTAAACTTTGTCTTGTCTTTAATGTTTGCAGCCCGTACTTGACACATTATAAAGGTCAGTGTGAAGACTGGAAAACTTTTTGCAAATACAGATTTCGGGAAAGTTCTGATAAATCATGATTTCTACTGTTTTTTGAACTGTAATAATAATGCATCAGAAAAAGTTTTGGGGAAAGGAATTCGTCCCCTGTTCAAAGCAGAATAGAGGTTTATTTTGCATCATCATCCAACTTTTCAAAAAGGATAGCAGAATCTTGCCTACAGATTTATAGGTGCAGAAAGCAACATGTAAAAATTGAACAACTAGAACAACTTGTATAAAGTAAATTATGCTAGTTCTCACAATTTAGACACTATCCACTTTAGTGGTTATGTTTGGTCCATCTTTGTCCTGTTTTCTCTGTCATTATCTACTATATCCAGGTTTCATCTTTCACATTTTGAATGACTTCTAAAGTTTCTATGAAGTCTCTAATGCTGTTGTTTGAGACTAGTATATTTTTTTTGTTTGGGGGTTCTCAAAGTGATTCCCAGGCATTAATTAAAGCTCATTAAATTCCTGTTAGGTATAATAGGTATATTTATTCCAAGTTATATTTTTCACATGGATAATTTAAGCCCAAACTACGGGGACGTTAAGTTTAAGCTCAGTACAGTACTAGGTTTTAGGTGCCTTGCTCCCCTGTGTTGAACACTCCGTTAAAGATTTAGATTTTTTTATGTAATGCATTAAAAAAAATCAGTGTGAGATTCAGAATTTCAAACACAGAGCAGAAGATTAGCAAGTCTAAGGTTTTGCTGTTCCTTCAGGGCTGTGATACCTCAGTTAGGGCTGCAATGAGTTATACCTGTCCATTTAATACAGACTGCCAACTTCAGGGTTAGTGCCTACACTTTTTCTTAGTTGTAGTGATTAAGACACACTTTCCTTTAAGGAGAAGAAAAATGAGGGGAGGCAGTTGCCCTGGAACGTGAGATAACTTAAGGTCAATTACTTTTACAGTCTGAGGTTCTTCAATCCACATTTTGGGTCTTTTATGGCAGTGCCACACTTAACAGACTCCAGGCTGGGTTGAAGAGGCTTCTCACAAAGTCATTCTGCGCTGTACTAGCAAGAACAAGAAATCTGCTGGGACAGACAAAGTGCAAAAGAAAGCATAATCTTCTATCTTAATGGTCTTAGAGCAGTTTCTATATTTTCTATGAGAAAGTTTTTGTCATCCCATATCTATCTGACCAATCATCTACTTATATAAAAAGATGAGCATAACCACATCACTATTGTAAAAGAAAAGTAGTAGGAGCAAATGCATTTTCTAAGTATCCTTTCCAGTGTTTGTTAGAATCTCAGAGGACACTTGCTCTGTTGTAATCCTCAGTTAGGCCTAGTTTCTGGATCCAAACCATGCTCAAGCAAGGTATATGTGGCAGAAGCATTGTCCTAGTGTTTTAAAGCCAGAGAAAGATGCATTTCTTTTAATTAAAGCATTCCCAGACTTAAACAGTTGTGAGAGGGTTGGCTTTGTTTGGGTTTCTTGTCCCCTAGGTGAACACTGCATTTAGGCAACTAAATTCTGCCCATTCTACCGTACTACAGTGCCATAGCCTTTGACTGGGCTTAATTCTGAATGTCTTTTAAGAAGCAGGACAAGGGGTCAGTGGCATACTCAGAACTAAAACTGGTACTGTCTTGACCTCTTAAATCTCTTTCAAAGACCACTGGAGTATTTCCATTTGAAGTCTTGAATTCCTGTCTTTAATTACTAAACCACTGTAGAAAATCTCAATAGAGATTTCTGATTATGATGATTAGAACTGTGATCTTTGTCAGACATCAGTTAGGCAGAGTTGCCTAGCTTATAGTGATATACTTATGCCTTTCCCAAGAATACAATAGTTCCATTATAGCCAGACTTGGAAATTTGTTGTTCTTTGTGATTCTGCTTTGCTTGCTCTGAAACCTAGGAATTAGATGACTCTTCCTACTTCACATTCCAGTTTTCTAGCTTAACCTACCACGGCAACATTTTCAATCTCTCATCTGAAAAATATTATTATTGGCCAAAGTTAAGCTCTTTTGAGTTTCCAGAGACTGTGAAGGTCCTGAAGATACTGACAAATTTGACAAATGGGATAAAACCCAGACTTTGAGAAACTTGGAATTCAAGTGTGTGTGTGTGGGGTAATCAGCATTAGGGCTTGGAAAATTTGTAGCTGAACCACTAAGTGAAAGATTTGGCTGTGTCCAAACAAGCACACATTTTCACTGAGCTGCAAAATGCATTGTTTTGGTTTCAGAAGAAAACTAGCTAAGTCTTATGATAATCCATCTAGTGCAGACAAATACACCATCCCAAAATGAGCATTCAAAATCAAATGGAAGTCATTGCTTGTTATAAATATTATCTTTTTCATACTGATTTTTACTTTGTAAATCAGAAAGTTGAAAGTAACCATGAAGGGTGTAAACCACAGAAACAAAATTGGCAGACTTCATATAGATGCAGTTCCCCACTTCTGGGATGCAATTCATGGAAACAGTAGCTTTGGAAGTACTGCCAAGGTAGGCTTTAAAGTAGGCTTTCTTTTTTTTTTGGGGGGGTGGGGTGGGTGGGGGACGGCGGCAACAGGGGGAGGAGAAGTGAAAATAGGGTGTTGGAGATGGATGCTGTCATGAAGAACACTGAAAGAAACCTATGTTTCAAACACGTTATTTTAAAACTTGTTTGATCTATGCCCACAATGTAGTATCTTAGATTCTGTCACCTCTTTAGTTCTGACATATAAGTTTCTGTGGACTAACAAACATTAAGTATCCCAAGTTAATGCCTATGTTTATATCCTTGCCCCCCAGCACTTTTATAGTAGCTATACAATAGCGCTGCCTCTTTCACTGTAAGATTACGTGGCTTGAATTATTTCACATTTATTGTGGAATGCACAGGACGGGAGAATGCTGGCTGAGGTATGGAGCAGTGGTTGGCACTCTATCTTGTTTGCATGCAAAAGCTTGTACTCAGTCCACATATTACCTTTTTCTAATGATCGTACTCTTATTTAGTCTTACTAAGGGCACAATAAATGACTGAGGATAGCTGAACATAGCTCACTGTGTATAAGTAGCAGCCAGGAAAGTTGATATCTAAAACGTTTAATAAACTTTTCACAGTTGTTACATAAACAGTTTGAATAATAAATGAGAAATTAAGACAGCTATTCCTGCTGTCATTTACCCTGGGGTAGGGCTAAGTCTGGAAGGTTATAAAACAGGTTACACTTTTTCACAGGCCTGTGTAAAACTGATGTGAGAATTTAATTAGGCCCGAAGTATCACTAGAGTGAGGAATATAAGCAGGCATATACATTGCTTGTTGCTAACATGTAAGAAAATTAATCTCATTAAGTGTCTTTTTACACTAAATTTGGGAAACAAATTATAGTCAATAAAATCAGTGATAAAACGTAGTTGTGTTCTAGGTGTTTCAAGATGCCAAAGAAAATTTGTTCAGGGAAATATCCATTAATAACCACACAGATGCAATTTTTCTGTTGAAATCCATGAAGCTGTGGGCACTCAGCGTTTCATAAGGGACCTCACTGCCACCTCACAGCAGAGGGTGCCTAATTGCCTTTCATCTCACTGAAGTTTTAAATAGAAGAAGGTACAAATTACTTTGTTTCTCATCAGTCAGCAAGCTGTTTATTGCGGTAAATGAGTCATGCCCCTGTATTTCTGCCATACTAGTTCAGAGGTCTACAGGTGTGATACCAACAATCAGAGATCTTATTATAGCCCGTAGGTGTAAAATTATTTTTCTTTCTTTGCATTCCTGCATAGATTTAATTTGCATTTTTTCCAGTATGCTTTCATATCCATCATCAGAAGTTCTCAGTAGTGATTACCGGCTTTTGTTGTTGTGTGTTGCTTTTCTGCTATTTGGTAGAGTCTATTTTTAATATTGCTTCTGACTACTGCATGTGCAGTCTTGTCTCAGCAGTTCAATCCTAAGTGTCAGGCATTCAATTAAACAAGGTATTTTATTTATTCAAGGAGACTGCAGTGTGTCTAGCCCAGTAACTATCTGAGTGAGTAAGAAGGAAGACCGGCAGATATTTCTCTTGAAAATGGCATAACATCTGCAGCCAAATGTGAAAAGATCACAGGATTATCTTTTCTTTAACACTATTATTTCCTTTCAATGGAGTGTAAAATTTTGAGGGATGAAGTTTAATACTGGGTGTTATTGTAATAAGATTGGTTTTGCGTGTGTGACATAACACCAAGAAATTTGTATATCGGTTTTGGATAATACCATTTGGGTATATGCACTTTAAGTTTTTTGTGAGTTCTTATACGAGACCATTTTAAGGCATGCATTTTCAGGTGTGTACATACTAATCTATGTGTAATATTTTGAAAGTTTTACATTTCAACCAACTCTTTTTTTTCCATACATTTGAAGTTCTTGACTTCACTTGGATGTTGAAATTTGAATGCAAAAAATTATTCAGGTGTGATTAGGAAGAGTTTAAAATTCCGTTCTTTATGCTACAAGTATGGTATTAACAAAATATGCTCACATGAGTAGTTATTACTTAAGTTGTAAACTTTTAAGAAGCACCCAATGATTTAGTAGCCAGTGACCTGTTTTCAAAAACTTTATACATTTAAGATCATAGCTGTGTCTTTTAAACTTCACCTAAAACATGCTCCTGAGGCTCATCATCAGCATTACCTCATCATCTTGCCAGCATTACCAACCCACTGAAGTAAAAATAAATGGATGTGTTTTAAATAGCTTAAATAATTTGCTAGCTTGACTCATGTTGGCTGAAACTGGTTATTGAGTGTTCCCAGGAGTAAGCCACTGTTGGAGCAGAGGGGACAGAGCTTGCATGAGAGTCTGTTAAGTAGGTGAGGACTCAAGTTTATACCCTGTTGTGGTTTAACCCAGCAGGCAGCTAAACACCACACAGCTGTTCGCTCGCTCCCCCACAGTGGGATGGGGGAGACAATCGGAAAAAAGGTAAAACTCGTGGGTTGAGAGAAAGACAATTTAATAGGACAGAAAAGGAAGGGAAAATAATAATAATGATAAAGGAATATACAAAATAAGCAATGCACAATGCAGTTGCTTAGCACCCTCTGACAGATGCCCAGCCAGTTCCCAAGCAACGGTCATGCCCCTCCCTGGCCAACTCCCCCCAGTTTTTTTGTTCAGCATGACATCATGTGGTATGGAATATCCCTTTGGCCAGTTTGCATCAGCTGTCCTGGCTGTGTCCCCTCCCAGCTTCTTGTGCACCTCCAGCCTCCTCACTGGCAGGGCAGTATAAGAAGCTGAAAAGTCCTTGACTTAGTATAAGCACTGCTCAGCAACGACTAAACCATCAGTGTGTTATCAACATTATTCTCATCCTAAATCCAAAACACAGTACTATACCAGCTACTAGGAAGAAAATTAACCCTATCCCAGCTGAAACCAGGACATAACCCTTCACCTACCACAGCTAAAGATGGAGGACTATGTGTGCCTATGACATAAAATACCTTTGATTTACTAGACACCTAAAAAACTGTAAAGTCACTATTGAAAATAGGATTTGGACTTACAGATTTTCCCACAAGAAATAGTCTTGGTACAAGAGTTAGTCATCCAAGTGGGGCATATATTGTTACATATATTCAAATATACATATACATAGTCGTTAGAGCACGGGACTCTTAATCCCAGGGTCATGGGTTCGAGTCCCACATTGGGTGCCAAAAAGGACTGTGGTGGTTTAACCTGGCAGGCAGCCAAACACCACACAGCTGCTTGCTCACTCCCCCCGCACCCTCGCAGTGGGACAGGGGAGAGAATCGGGGTGGGGGTGGGGGAATTAGTGGATTGAGATAAAGACAGTCTAATAGAACAGAAAAGAAGGGAAAATAATAATGATAGAATTTACAAAATGAGTGATGCACAATGCAATTGCTCACCACCCACTGACCCAAGCAGTGATCGCTACTTCCTGGACTATGCCTCTTATTTATATACTGAGCATGACGTCATATGGTATGGACCAACCCACCCTGTTGGCCAGTTGGGTTAGCTATCCTCGTTATGCTTCCTCCCAGCTTCTTGTGCACCTGGCAGAGCATGGGAAGCTGAAAAGTCCTTGACTAGTAGACTACTTAGCTACAACTAAAAACATCAGTTTGTTATCAACATTCTTCTCTTACTAAATCCAAAACACAGCACTACAAAGAAATTTAACACCATCCCAGCCAAAACCAGGACATGAATGTAAAATATCAAATGGTCTAAGTAATAGTATAACTAATACAAGTGATTTGAACATTGACAGCTGTTACTGTGCATTTAGATAACATACAGAGTGCTAACTACACCCACAATCTGAGTCTGCATTACAGTTAATTGCCATTCAGTAGCAGTGTTTTCCACTGGAATTTATTTGCAGGTCAAATGGCAGGAAACTGATGATGTAAAGTTCATAGGTCTGAAAAATTTAAACAGAACAAGACAAGCTTAATGTCTACATGCAGGACTAGATAGCTGAACATTTCTTATATGAACTACCTAAGTGGAATTAACATTTCTGAGTGCGATTTCTTTAAATAATGCAGCCCCACTTACATCTAACTTTCAAAGACAGAAATACAGTAAGACTAGTAGAAGCCATCTCTCATGATAAACTCTTACTTCTCAAGCTGTACTGTATTTTTCAACCTTAATAGAAAGAAGTCAAAAGGAATGACTTTTTCTCAACAACAGACTGCTGCCTTCTCTTTTCTCTTCAGATAAGGATAATGCATTGTCAAGAGCTGAACTAGCTCCTGCTGCTGTATTAATTAATACCACCACCTGGATCTATCAACAGCAAGACAGCCAGATTCACACTAGGGGATAAAAAACAATCTGCACCTTGTCAGCCCTGCCACACTGGGAATAGTCACAGGTCTGCAGCCCCTGGTAATTACTCACCCGGGTCTTCACACTGCCTGCATTTCCATTTTGATTGTTGACATTGCACAGTACTGCCTCATCTGCCTAAAAAGGTGGGGAAAAAGTGAACAAAGTATGTCAGACCTGGTAATTACACCACTGTCACCTCTCACTCTCCCAGCTATTGGGCCCCATCAGTAAAATGATAGTTGTCAGTCTCCTGTTAACTGTTTCATTAAAAGGGAATGATTATGTTAAGTTGAGTGAGTTGACACTAAGAATCAACACCTTTTGAGCAGCTGTGAAAACATTTAGAATGGATTTATGTACCAAAAGCCTAAGTGGAACGAGAAAGAAAAACTACAGGTTGAACAAATTAATAAAAAATGGGAAAAAAAATCTTAATTCAGATTAATTTTTTGTGGTTGGAAGAATGGGTTCAAATTCCTGAAGGGAAAATAAACCTGTATTTTTAAGGGTCTGCATATATTTAACAGAAAGCACCTATAAAATAATGAATTAAATTCCACTGAGAGGGATTCTCTATGTTGTGCCAGCAGATTTACATTTCCAATACATTCCAATACTTTTTTTTAAAAGTATGTGTGGTTTTCATCTGTTGGTATCAAACAGACCATTTGTTTCAGCCCGGGAGAAGGAAATGTCAATGGTTTCTACATGAAACAGAAAAACGAGGCTAAGNGATTTAATTAAAGTATATAATAATTCAGCAGCACGGTTTCAAATTTGTCAACAATTCTGACCCATATTTAGGGACTGACAGCATAACTCAGTGCATGCTCTTGTTGTGGATTCCATAGGATGAATCCACAATGTTCATTAAAACTCATTTGGATTTGTTAATATAGAAAGTATCATATCAAAACTGATTTACAGTATAGTTGACAAGCTGATCGGGGAGAATCAGTGAACCAGAGAACCAGTGATATGATTAGAGAACTTCAGACATGCTTCTACTTTGTTTGCTGAATTCTCTTAAATCTAATAATAAAGGAACCTGTTAATAATGTTGATACATAGAGTGATAAGGCATATATGGAGAGACGGAGGTTAAAGGGCATCTTTTTTAAGGCTATGAACATGTTCATCACTTGTGGGATATTGGAGGAGATAGGGAAGGAGGTCTTTGTGAGTCAGAAATCCAGGCTAAGACTGTTAAGCTTGGTGCTATTTATTTTCCATTTCTTAACAGAATGAATTGTCAGGTGAAGATCAGCTATCAGTAGTTTAGATATATGTGGAAAATGCAGCCTTGCATGCATTATGAAGATAGTGATGGCTAAATACTACTTAGTGAGCACTTAGTGGTGTTTGTACTCAAGTTGATCACCTGCTGTAGCAAGAAGAAAAGAATTCCAAATTTATACTCACCTTGAAGTCCAAGCTATCTTCTGCTCATACCAGTAATCAGTAGGACTTGTGCATTTGTTATATTTTATCAGAGAAAAGGTAATAGAGATATTTGTAGCCAGTTCAGAGGACAAAGATTCTCCCATACTTCTACTACAAAGAACAACCGCCTAACCAACCAACCAAACAGGAGGGTTACTGTGAGCTCCAGAACAGAATTTAAATCCCCATAGTGTCAATTGTTGATGTTGTTGTTGTTATTATTATCATTATTATGAAGCATGGATATTTAAAATTTCTGCAAGAAATGTCCCTTTTAATGGTCAAAAATACAAGTTTGTTGAATCTAAATGTTTTAAAAAAGATTCAAAGAGAACACATAGCTTTGATGGAGGGATAGCACTTTCTAGTGATTTCTTTTCCTGAGTCATTGTTTGAGCAACACTTAGATTCCCATTTTGTGGCTTTATTCTCATAGGTAAACTCAGTTAAATAATGTTTGTATATGGAGATGTACAGGAAACAGCTAGACAGAAACATCACATACAGTCTGAAAGGTTTACTCCGAAGTATTCCAAGGGGCAAAAAAATTCTTTGTCTCTGCCACAACATCTGCAGCAACCTGGTATGGATGAGCTCATTGTTCAGATAAACTAGATTTTTAACTTTACAGCACTTTTATTGTCAGTTCTACAAAGCATCTCCTAGGTGCTTTAGTCTGAGACGAAAGGTAAAAAACAATATCAAGGCAAGGACCAAACAAAATAGAATTTGCAGTCAAACAGAATCATTAAATCCATTCCCCAAATAGTCTTACTGGGATATGGTCAAAAGGAAAGGGTTTGAAAGGCCAGTTGAATCTGGCAAATCAGCAAATGGTTACAGGACTGGTACCACAGCCCGGGGGTTCAGCTACTTAGACCATGGGACTTGCTTTGAGAAACCTTGTCTACTGGGGCTGATGGGGTCCATCTTGTCAGAGAAGGGGAAAGAGCATCTTCGGTTATAGGCTTGCCAAGCTGGTGAAGAGGGCTTTAAACTAAAGTTGCTGGGGGAGGGGAACCTCAATCCATCCCACTCCTACCAGTTTGATGCCAGGGCCAGCAACAGATGCCCAGAGCCTGGAGGAGGATCACAGGCCAGCAGAAGAGCACCTGAAGAGCAGCACAAAGGAGCTCCAGCCAGCAAGACAGCTTCATCAGGGACCCAACTGAAATGCCTCCATGCAAACGCACGTAGCATGGGGAATGAGCAAGAGGAGTTACGAGACGTGCGCACGCCTTATTGGGCTACGATCTTATTGGCATCACGGAGATGTGGTGGGATGGCTCCTATGACTGGAGTGTTGGAATGGAAGGATACAGGCTCTTCAGGAAGGACAGGCAGGGGAGACGAGGAGGGGGTGTCACCCTCTGTGTCAGTGACCAGCTGGAGTGCCTGGAGCTCCATCTGGGGATGGATGAGAAGCCGATGGAGAGCTTAGGGGTCAGGATTAAAGGGAGGGCAGGGACAGGTGACATGACGGTGGGGGTGTGCTCCAGGCCACCCGACCAGGAAGACCGAGCAGATGAGGCCCTCTATAGACAGATAGGAGCAGCCTCATGTTCACAAGCCCTGGTCCTCGTGGGGGACTTCCACCACCCCGATAGCTGTTGGAGGGACAACATGGCAGGGCATAAGCAATCCAAGAGGTTCCTGGAATGCGTCAATGATAACTTCCTTCTCCAAGTGATAGAGGAGCCAACGAGGAGAGGTGCTATGCTGGACCTTGTTCTCACCAACGAGGAGGGGCTGGTGGGGAATGTGAAGCTCAAGGGCAGCCTTGGCTGCAGTGACCATGAAACGGTGGAGTTCAAGACCCTTAGGGCACCGAGGAAGGCGCACAGCAAACTCACTACCCTGGACTTCAGGAAAGCAGACTTTGGCCCCTCCAGGGATCTGCTTGGTAGAGTGCCATGGGACAAAACCTTGGAGGGAAGAGGGCCCCAAGAAAGCTGGTTAATACTCAAGGCTCACCTCCTCCAAGCTCAGGAGCAATGCATCCCAACAAAGGGGAAGTCAGGCAAAAATGCCAGGAGGCCTGCTTGGATGAACAAAGAGCTCCTGGACAAACTCAAACACAAGGAAGCCTACAGAGGCTGGAAGGACCGGTAGCCCGGGAGGAATACAGAGAAATTGTCTGAGCGGCCAGGGATGAGGTTAAGAAAGCTAAAGCCCTGATAGAATTAAATCTGGCCAGGGATGTCAAGGGCAACAAGAAAAGCTTCTATAGGCACACCAGGGATAAAAGGAAGACTAGGGAAAATGTGGGCCCTCTCCAGAATGAAACGGGAGACCTGGTTACCTGGGATATGGAGAAGGCAGAGGTACTCAATGACTTTTTTGCCCGAGTCTTCACCAGCAAGTGCTCAAGCCTCACCGCCCAAGCCGCAGAAGGCAAAGGCAGGGACTGGGAGAATGAAGAGCCGCCCACTGTAGGAGAAGAACGGGTTCAAGACCATCTAAGGAACCTGAAGGTGCATAAGTCCATGGGACCTGATGAGATCCATCCGTGGGTCCTGAGGGAACTGACAGATGAAGTTGCTAAGCCACTATCCATCAGCCCTGCCAAGAAGGACTTGGGGGTACTGGTGGATGAAAAGCTGGACATGAGCAGACAATGTGCTCTCGCAGCCCAGAAGGCCAATTGTATCCTGGGCTGCATCAAAAGCAGCGTGGCCAGCAGGTCGAGGGAGGGGATTCTGCCCCTCTGCTCTGCTCTGGTGAGACCCCCCTGCAGTGCTGCGTCCAGCTCTGGGGTCCTCAGCACAGGGCAGACATGGACCTGTTGGAGCGGGTCCAGAGGAGGCCACAAAAATGATCAGGGGAATGGAACTGCTCTCCTGTGAAGGCTGAGAGAGTTGGGGTTGTTCAGCCTGGAGAAGAGAAGGCTTCAAGGAGACCTGATTGCAGCCTTTCGGTACTTAAAGGGGTCTTATAAGAAAGATGGGGACAGGGCCTGTTGTGAAAGGACAAGGGGAAATGGTTTTAATCTAAAAGAAGGTAGATATAGATTAGATATAAGGAAGAAATATTTTACAATGAGGGTGGTGAAACCCTGGACCAGGTTGCCCAGAGAGGTGGTAGATGCCCCATCCCTGGAAACATTCAAGGTCAGGTTGGACGGGGCTCTGAGCAACCTGATCTAGTTGAAGATGTCCCTGCCCACAGCAGGGGGGTTGGACTAGATGACCTTTAAAGTCCCTTCCTATCCAAACTGTTCCATGATTCTGTGATACGTCACTGAGTATAAATTACTAAGTGCTCAATGCTTGACTTTTCCTTTGTTTCTGTTGGGATTTCTGTGTTTGAACTACAAATCTGACAATTTTAGTCCTCCTTTGAGAAACATGTCTCTCTGTGTCAGCTTTAAAGATCCATAATAAAGGGGTTCACATTGTAACTCCCTCAAATTGTAAGAGGCAGCTGTTGGTAGAGCAGTTGAGGTCAAAGGGGTTTAACTTTGGAAGTTTCTTTTAATTTGCTCAACATTTTCTAACTTTCAGTATGTTCTGCTAGCTCTAAGTCAGGGCGTGTGGCAATTATCAGTGTATGGAGTGTGATGGATTGAAGAGAGGGCTGAATGTGTAGCTCTTCGCTGCTTTGGGTGTGGAAGACTTCTCTGGAGTTGGCAATGAGGCAAGTGTTATTTCTTATACATACTTTTCAGGCTGTTTTGTTGCTCAGGAAGGCTAGGATAGTTTGGTGTCGCTTTTAAGGACTGTAAATTTTGTGCTTCAAAATATTGTGTGTTATTAAATCTCTGTTGCCCACTGTTAATTAGGGAAATGATGACTAAACCAAGAAATTGGTAGGCGCACTCTTGGTTTATTCCTATAGAAAAAAACAATATTAAGTTTTTTATTTCCTATAGAAAAATTCTTGTACCTGGTGCCGAAGTAATCAGCTGTGTATTACTTTGTGTTTACATAATGCTAAACCAAGGAATTCAGAAAAGTGCCGTAAGTAATAGTTAAAGAAACCCTTTCAGCTAGAAATGGTTAATGCAAAATAAATAATAATTCCTTGGAAGCAAGTCTTCCTGAAATAGAATTTGAATTCATAAAACAGAATTCCTTTGTGAAATAATTTACAGAAAGATAATGTGTATTTCTAATATCAAGTTGTATAAACTGCAGGTAATGTAGGTAAAGAGCATACATTGTCCTGGTGTGTTTCTGTTCTAAATAAACGTTGTGTTTGTGTATCTATTCCATTTTTAAAGCAGCAAAACAAATAGGCTGATTAAAAAACAATATCCTGACAGCAGTTGTGTGGCCAAAGGTGCTGCTCATTCCAGCTCAGTTTTCTATTAACTCTTCCATTCAACTTCTTTCATCAGCTTTAGCCGCTTAAGTATAGTTTAGTATGAGATATGTGGTGGTAATTTAGTACTTCACATCCTCCTTTTCTTTCACCTCATGTTTTTGTGTGATTGGGATTAAATAGATTTTGAAATAATTTTGCGATGATGCTTGTAAACCAGATACGGTGAAGTGCCAAAGACAGTAAAATTACTGCATCACAGTACTGGCAAATAATTTTAAAAACCGAGACATGACATTCCATTTTATTTTGGTTTGAAACCTATTAAGATTAATGAGTGGGGTCTTCTCTTTTCTTCTGTCATCTTGTAATTGCTGCATCAGGTCACAAACCCTTTATATAAAAGTCATATAATAGTAGTAAAAGAAGCTCTCCGCTTGAATCAAATGAGTCAGTAGTTCTACTGTAGCAGAGGTGTGGGAGTTGTTTTTTAACCACCTGTAATATATCAGTACGCTCAGAAAAAGAGGAAAATGTCCTTTTCATCAAATATAATTCATTACTAACCATAAACCAGTCCACAAATAGATGCATCCTTGTCATCTTATAGTCTGCTTATTCTTCCCTTCCATCGGAGGTTCTGGGAGTTCAGAAATCCGTGAGTACGTTGTCTCCCTGTCCATAACAATGGGGGTTATGAACAAAAAATAATGAATATTCAAGGGGACTAGTCTACTATACAGAACTATCATGATACTATTTAAAGAGGGTTCATTTGCATTTGAAACACAGAATTGTTGACATAAGCCATTCTCTTGGTATATTGTTTTGAGTTACGAACTTACTCTGTAGGTTTGTTGTCATAAGTTTTGTCATGAAAAAACTTTCATTGATCAAATATCTTCTGCACATTTTCCCTGTCATTTTTTTACTTGTAATCTATTATTAAAGTGCTTATTTGAATTGAAGGGTAAAGACAGAAACTGTTTCACTCTATTAAAAGTTTCTGAATATACAGGCAGGTATGTATCCAGTAGAACTACCCAGCTGAGGAATATACACCTAGGAACACATAGCAATTAGATATAGAGAGAAGTCTAGAAGTTATGTTTTGCTAATTCATGCATTCTTCTAATATAGTTTATACATGTAAACAAATTGTAGCTCAAAAATTGATCAAAATTTTAAACTTGTATTTATACATCAACTCTGCTGATGCTGTTAATAACCTTATCTTCTGCAGGTCTTCCTCAAAATATCAAAATTTCTGCCAATAAAGGCAAGCAGCCCATAAGTGAAAGTTCAGTATATGTTTAAATCAAGCAACAATGCTGACTTGCAGACTGAAGATTCCCAAATTACGCATATTTTGTTAGTTAGCTATTTTAGACTTCATATGTTCACATACTTAAAAAAAATTTTAACACTTCTAACAGCTTTAAATAGATAGTTATTTTACATTCCCCTAATACAATAAACAGCATAAGCGATAAATATAAACATTGTGTGTAATAAAGACTAAATTCTGATTTTGATACGTTAATTAGAACTGGGATTCTGATTTTTTTTCGCGCTCACTGACACATTTTTCTCACAGAAGTCAGAAAAAATATTGAGAAAAAATATCATGTTTCTTGTAATTTGATTACTCTGTGATTTAATCTATAATGTTTGTTTTGTGCTTTCTTTTTCCAAAGTATGTATACTGTATGTTTTTTTCAGTAAGAGAAGATGCCCATTTGATTTTATCCCTAAACAGGAGAGATCTAGAAGGAAGAGCCTAAAACTCTATTAGTTTTGCAAAATGTATTGTTCAGGCTCCAGTGATTTTTTTTTCAGAGGGCTGCCTTAGATAAGTTTAGGAAAAGATTATTCTTGAATATTTTGATTATCAGAAAAGAGTCACAAAGTTTTCAGAGGGATATTTGTTCTCCATCCTCCCCACCCCCCCCGCCCCCAGGTTACAGTAGAAAAACCCCTCCTGATACTAGAGAGACTTTACTAAAAATTGTTGAGATGAAATGTGAAATAAATTCCTTTTTAGAATATTACAAGGGAATGGAAATAGACATTTAAAAAGAACAGGCTTCAACAAGTAGTTATGATACAGTTCTGGCAAACAAAACAAGTTGTCTTCAGCTCAAATTTCTCAAGATCTGAGAGAGTAAATCTTCGGCTCAAAATGTTCTTAAAGTGTTGTACCCTGTTCTGCAGCCTCCAGGCGTGGAACTGCTACAGAATAAGTCCAATTCCATGGACATCTCAAATGTGGAGAAATTAGAATGTATTGGGATTAAGTCTTTGGGTATAAAATTTTGGAGAGATAGATTCTCTTATCAGCTCTGTCACGCACTATACTGTATCTGGATCTTGCTGAACTGAATCAGGCTATAAGTCTGTATGTGTTTCAACTTCTTCTCTAACATGGAGAATAATACTATTTGCATCTTGATCTCACATGGCCCTTGGAGTGGGAGATGTTGAGAAATTGCTATGATAGTGTCTCTGTAAATACACAAACTTTACTACAGTGCATTTTTAAAAGCAATGTTAGTCTATGTGTATTTGTTTGATTAGTTTAGTCTGTGCTAGAAGATTGTAGTCAAAAGATAACTGTAGAGTTTTTAAGCTACATCACGTAGAGTATTTTGACTTTTCCCTTCCATTCACGTGTCTAGTCAAATATCTCTTAACATTAACCATATGTAAAATTCTTGTCATTCCTTAGATTACAAGACCTAGATGATGATACCTGTTTGGCACCACATATCTAGCAATAAGCTGCTGTGCTAACAGTGTCTTGCAATTATGCATTAATTCATTTTAGGCAGCCAAAATCATTACACTAGGAACATATGACAGTTTCGGATTTTGGTTTCTTTCAGCATCTGTAAATAAAGCAGTTTTTGGTGCTTTTCTTAAATTGTCAAACATATGTATTTTATACAACCTTCCATATATGTCTTTCTCTCTCTTCTTCACTAGCAGATTCCAGAGTTGGAAGCAGGGGTAAACAACGCATGACCAGGTAGCAAGGTGCTAACAAGCTATAAAATATTTGTTTTGGCATATTGTTTTCTCACTAAATGATATATGTCACCACCATTATATGGAAGTCAGCGACACAAATGACTTGCACATCAATATGAAAAATTAACATGTCTATTTTTAGAGATCCTAATTTTTAAGCAAATACATCAGAGACAGACAATATGCAACATAAGCTGCATGTATGTAAATGGATTTCTACACAGTGACGATATATGAATTTCTTTGGACAGTATTAATTTCCACGTCTTTCCAATTCCCAGTTGTTTTCTTTTCTTGAGGTTTTCAGTCCAACCATGTAAAGTCCATTTGTGCATTGTATAGTAAAAAGGAGGCTCCCTTGTGTGAGAAGAGCTCCTTCCATTGTTGTGCCTATGGAGCATTGAAAGTGAAGTGAGAGAATTGCTTCATAGTGTCACAATTCCAGTGATTTAAAACAAAAAGAAAAGGCAATTGATGATTTACAAGAACATTGCTCTTTCACTGTTAATAACAGGGATTTCCATGACCTGTTTTGCTCCACTTAGAAAGACAAAATCCAAAAAACCTTCCAACACTAATCAAAACTAAGTCAGGACAATTGAACTAGTGTACTGAAACTGTCTTAGAAAATGCAGTTTCTTTGCTGCACACTATAGATGTGTATTCTGTTTTTATTCCCCTCCAGGATTCTTAAAATCACATTGTTATCTTAGTCTTTGAAATGTAAAAATGCTGGGACATCAAAGAAATATGGTGATGGTCAAAGAAATTTAGAAGGAGAGTGTATATAATGAATACTTAACACCGGAGGTTTACTTCATTTTTTTTGTGAAGATATCCATTGTAGCAAGTTAGAGCTGGAAAATGAGGCATGAAATTATTTGTAGAAGGTTCAGTAAATTGAATGTTAAGCATTTGTATGTTTGCTGCAAAGCTAAGCTTGCAATTTTAGTCATAACATTGGTATCTTTGCATTTGTTCTATAGCTTGTTTAACCAAAAGCAGACAAGAAAACTTACAGCAGCTGAGAAAAACATTTTGAGGAATATAAGAAGAATACAAAGACCAGCTCTTCAGGAGATACAGATGAGGATGGCCTCCTTGATTAAAGTGGTGTTTTACTCTAGCTGAGGATCTGAGAAGTGCAATGAATTAACATTCCCCAAACTTCTGCAATGGGATTCAAACCTACCATATGATCTAGAGCCAGATAGGCTGCCATTACACTACACAAAGCTACTCAGATCTTCTGCTACCATGTTTATACAGCTTGTAGTATTTGAGGTTGCTTGTTTAAAGCTTGCTTCTCTGCCTTTGCCAGTGTTCTTCATTCCCACAGTACTTGCCCTTTAGGAATGTTCTGCTTACAGAAGTCTGAAATCTTTCTTTTGATTCTGTTGCCTTCAGTCAAGATTGCCTGTTGTATAAACTTTTCCCTAAGGTAGTAGTAAGTTGCTGTCGCGAATGAGTGGTTTAGAGGCTGCTCAAAGAATCACTGTTGATGGTATTAGCAGAAAGTGATTTTAATAGAAACTTATAAAAGCGCGACTTAGCAGAGTTCGATGGCAAGGTCCACTCTGTCACTTACTACACAGATGAAGCATACAAAGGAAAAGAGCATGGGAAGCTGAGAAGTCCTTGGCTAATGTAAACACTACTTAGGAACAACTAAAACATGAGCATGTTATCGACATTATTCTCATACTAAATCCAAAACACAGCACTATACCAGCTACTAGCAAAAAAATTACCTCTGTCCCAGCTGAAGCCAGGGTATTGTCGTAGAACTGAGTTGGGATGATTTATACAGAGCCGAGAATGAACAGGTTAAGGGAGACCCTCCCGTTGAGTCACAAGGTTCAGAGAAGACCCAGCTGGATCCATTGTTAGTCTCAGACTTGGGCAATGGTATATGTCTGATACAAAAAGGGTAAGGAAACCCTCCCGTTTAGTCATAGAGTTCAGAGTAGACCTGGCTAGGCCTACCCCTAGTCCCAGACTTGGTCAACAGTATATGTCTAAAGATTATGTGTTTAGCAGCAGTCTAAGGTTCATTTACAATCTTAAGATAGAGCATAAGATTTTAGCAGACTATATTTGCTAGCAGGTACTTTCATGAATACACACACGCATGCACACGGATGCAAAGATGGATAGATACACAAAGATATACTTGTTAAAAATCCCCATTGAGTTCAGTGAAATACTCACATAAAATGTCTTGGTGTTTCTCAACGGGCGAAGGGTTGATCCTCGAGGAGCATTGCAGCCCAGGTCCCATGCCAACTGGCGACGGTCCTCCAAATATCACAAACTCGAGAGTTTGCAAACCCTGAGGAGCATTTCACTCAGAGGGAGATTCTGGGCACAACCCGCTGTGGTCCAGGATGGCTCAAAGGGTCTCACTTAGGACCACCATCTGTAGGTGCACAAGATGATTGACTTTAGTCATCTGTAAATTTCCATCCTGGCGACAGTCCAAGGTGGTAGTGACTAAAATTCTGAAGGTTTCTGAAGGTTTCGGTGGTGTTTCAACTGAGGTTTCAACCAATTCAGATAAGGTGGCGCCTGGGACAGGCAGTGGGAGTATGTTCCCAGTCTTAGCCATGCAGAGTTTGATGTGGTCAATGATCGCTCAACCATCAGACTCAGTACACCAAGGCTGAGGTTTCATGGGAATTTCTGAGATCAATGAGCAGCCCAGGAGAAGGGGGGAGGGGCATGCACCACTGCAGTTGCATCATGTGATGGGTGATCACATTCTCCCATCACACCTCCCATATGACTAGAGGTATGTGCACCTGGGGCTGCCTGCAAATGTTAATGTGGTGAATGGCATTTTTGAAAAGGGAAAGAAGCACCATGGAGTGGCCTGCTAAAACCATACTGCCTGTGTTTTTCTGTTCTAACCCAAGAAGCCCCTGGAACAGAGGACAGCATAAAGAAATGAATGTTTTGCTAGCCCGGGATTAGTCCGTGTGCTGTAGAATATGCATCACAGTTTCCCATCCTTTTTCTCCTCTTCTCTACTTTTCAAGTAACAGTAGCACTTTCAAACTTGCATGAAGGTTAGCTAGCTCAAGCCAACAGAATTGCCTAGAAATTGTTTCTTATTTCCTCCTTACTCTCCCACAACCTTCCGAAAAGAAAAGATTTAAATAATTTTCTCATGACATGTGGTGAAGGTAAAGTGTTTCAGTCTTCTAGAGTCACCATAGTCTGAGGAACAGATTTGTAGTATTACCAGATTGCATTAACTTGCAGTAAAGTTGAGTTTGGGTCCCAGGTTTTAGCTGTGCGCTAATTACCACGTAGCGTAATGAAGCTACAAGTCTCTGATTGTAGTGGTGCTTCTGGTAGTTATTAAAATATTTCAGGGCATAGGTGTCCTGGGTAAAAGCAACCCTGTGGCTTTCTGTATTATGTGATCTTCATATAGTTATGCCTTTCATGAGTCACTTATACTGAGTTTGATTCTAATCTTCCTTAATTCTGCAGACTTAACTGGAGGGTTTTTTATCATTTGCAACCTGCAAGGACATTGATGAAACTTAGTTTTGAGCACATTATAGAACTAGGGAACATGGTGATTAGTTGTGCCTGCCGTGCTGACTAACTTCTGAAGACTCACTCTGGTATGTTGGATTTTTGCACTATTATTAGATAGTAGACATTGTTCCAACTATTTCTTCTTTATTGCTTTAGATCCCTCAAAAAATCTTGAGAACAATTCATCCTCTAGGAGATAAGTGGCTTGGAATCATTAAATGAGATCATTACAAACCCAGGTTAGTGGGCACATTTGTGAGACTCAGGCAAACGTTCACTTGTTGCTGTGGTTGTAGCTTGGAGCTTTCTCGGCATCAGATGCATTCTGAACCAAACAGAGAAACCTCATTAAATTTCAGATTTGCAAATTTGAAATCTGCGTCTTTATTTCCTGCTGTCTTTACTGGCATTACATTATTGTAACTAAATTAATACAAAGCAGTGTGTGGGTACATCAATGTGAAACTGGTAAAATGAAATGGATGATCAAGTTCTAGTAATTTTAACTGTCAGACTTGTTTGGACATGGAATCCATGGATTCTGGTCCAACCTAGCTCTTTGGGCTTTGTTTGTTTGTTTTTATTGTTCATTTAGATGTCCTGCATAATTTTCTATTTCTCTCAGAAAACAGCTGAAGTTCATGCACCCTTGATAGATGAATTTGAATGGTTTAATGTCTTTGCATTTTAAATTGTGCTAAAAATCTATCCTGTACAGCATCTGAACAGATATTTGGATCTTCCTACTAAACTTATAAACCATATGTGGTGTAAGACATTCAACAAGGCTTACTCTTTTCTATCTGGTATCTTAACATCTCACATCTGTATTGAGATTGTTTTAGAGATCTATCCTTTTTGAAGGTTGTTTAATTTTTGTTAAATTATGTTCTGTAAATTGTTGATACAACTTTTCATGCCTGCAAACGTACGTTTGCTTAGGTGAACTATGTTGTGTTATGTTGTTTGTCTTTCACCAAGGCAATTGCTGCTATAGTACATATCTTATCCAGTCACAGGCATCTAGAGACTACTATTATTGCGAACTGCTGTTTAGAATTCTTTTTGACTTATTATTGACTTGTACCATTTTTCTTTTTCTTTCCTTGACATTTTTAGATTATTTTTGACATCTGAGGAGAAATATACATTCAGACTATTAGAATATTGCTGCCTGGTCTCTGCTCTAGTCAACCACAAGACAGCTATAAAATCACTAGAGAAAGAGGAAATTAAAAGGCAGTGATACATGATCTCTTTTCTGTGCTACTTACTGAAAGATCAGGGGTATGTTATCTAGAAAATGCTTTTGCTTTTCTTGCTTGATTTTTGATCCAGAGGTATTCATACCCATATGTTTTAATCTCTCTGCAAGTTTAACATTGGCTGTTCTCCACATTAGCTGAGGCCAATTTGGGCAATTTACCGTTGTGTTTTAGTTTCTACACTTGCCAGCATCAGTAAAAATATTCTGTGGTTTTGTACAATGCTTAAAAGACTGACAGACTTTTTCCAAAAGCGTTATTTTTGCCTTTTCCTATCAAGAAAGCAGGAAATGCTAAGTTACTATAGCTACCTAAAGTTATCACAGGTAGCTATGAAGAGGGTAGAAAAAAATTTGGTTTCGTTTAGTTTTCTGTTGGGGATTCTGTCAATACTAAGATCCTGATGCATCCAAACCTGATTTTCTTTTTAATTTTATTGTATAGACATCAGTCCATCACAATACGTTGTAACAGGCAATCTGTTTACAGGGCACATGACAAATATGAAATGTGTTCTTCTTTAAAAAAGAATGTGAAAGCTAAATTAGGAATTAGGCCCAAGCAAAAATAAGATGGAAAAAAAAAAATATTGTTTTTCGATGTTGTTCTGCTTCCTTGCTTACTTGTTTCCCTTCGTACTCTGTGCTGCTGTTTGACTTATGCTCTCCATTTTCTGTGGATTTCTGCAAGTACTGAATTTAAAGCTGTTCACACTTAAAATACCTTTTAGAAGTTAGCATTTTCTTTCATTTGGGGAATAGGTTTGTAGAGGAATACTAGTTGAACTAGTAAGACTTGCAGATTAGTAGAAATCGCTAAAACTAGAACACTTTACACATACAGAATCTCCATCTCCAAGGTATATTTGATGAGTCTATATGTTCCTAATTTTGGGATTAAAAGAAAGATATAGACAATGCTTTATCTGAAACAGAATATATGATATGCAGCATGTCTCTTCTTTAGACTACATCTGCTTTCTAAATATTTGTGCATGTATTGGACTTAATTTTATATCTTTCCTGTTCATTTTAATTAATGTGGAGAAAATAGGTTGGCTTCATCTAAGTTTTAAGTAATTACTTCCACTAAGAGAAACCTAGCTGCTGCATACATGAACAGCTCAGTATATGCTATTTCACCCTGTCAGGCCCAGTGCAATTTGGTCATCCATTTACTCCAAGACATCTTAAATCAGAGTCCTTCTGTGATAACTGAGGAAAACGTTTGAGAATATTGAGAAATCTGTAAATTTACAACCCATTTAATCAGCGTATTTTCGTGAAGCTGTGATCCAAAATAAAATGTCAGTGCAGCCAGGACTTTAATTCCAGGTGGGTTGAAAAATTATACTAATGGATTCAGTTGGACAGGAATACTCAATATATCAAAAGAAACCTAGTACCTTCCCCACAGACACTTTTTTTGTTTTTTTAATTTGAGGCTGATATCATATGTGTGTGATGTCAAAAATGTTTAGACATTCTGAATATTTTCAAGGGAAGACTCCCAGTATAGGTAGAGTTGATGTACAATGATAACAGTTTATTTTGTATGTTCGGTCTTTTGTAGAAAATGCATGTATTTGTTCAAAAATGGAAATTCTGCTGCTGCGCATGAATTGCTTCAGATACCCTCCTCAGATATACTTTATCTGTCTGAATTAGGAGTAGGAGAGATCTAATGTGTCATTGTTTGTTCAATGGTCATAATTCAGATACCAGCTTTATATGAAGTTTAATAATGTTATGAACCAGTTATAAAATAAGTGTGTGTAGGTGTATACATATAATTCTCTATTATCATCTCTCTCTAGATGCATTTCTCAGGACATTAAGTACATACTTTAAAGACTCAGTGGTAATTTCGGTCTTCAGTACAATGCTTGAGAGGGCAGTTAAAAGAAAATCTATTATCCCTTCCTCCCTCAGGAAAGATACGAAGTGTGGGAAATTAGTTCCTGTTGCCAAATTACACTTTATCCTAAAGGGGCGGTTAAAGAACTTCCATTCTTATGTCATATATTGCACATTCTGATTTTCTTCATTCACAGAGAAGATACTGGTTTACACAGGATGAAAGAACAGGGAAGGTAACATCCAATCAGTTCTTCTCTTATTTGCATGCATATCCATATATTAGAATGCTAGTTAATTTTATCATCAGTTTCATTCAGTTCAGCGTATGAGATGAGTCTGGGCTTCAGTGGCCAGACTAAAATGTGGTTGTTTTCTTTGATCCCAAGGGGCACTATATCAAAGACACATATTTGGCCTATGTGGATGCATAACATTTGTTTCTTCAGGCTGTTTGATGGAAGATACTACGAGTTTCAGAAGCTTCAGAGTTTGAGGACAGAATGAACATACTCTATATGAACAATCAGAAAATGTAAAGTTGTTTTACTTTTTTTCACTGATATGATTCTGACTGATGCATTATGTTCTATAATTTTTATAGAACAGTTATTTACAACTTAGTAATTTAAACCTGTGCAACAAAATTCATGGAAGGATTACTCCTAATTTTCTATTTCTTTTTATTCACTGTGCAACGATGACAGTTATTATATAAGATACCTGATCATGGGGTATCTTATCCCAGGTATTCATTCCTGTCCACTCATATTTACATCAAATAAAGAGTAATATTTTCTATAGATTTATGACTGCCCTTATCCCTAACATGGGGCCCAAGAATATGGCAGGATTTTCTGTTTTGATACATGAAGATATAAAGGTTTACATACAAAGGTTTAACTTAAAACAGAAATAAAGGGAGAGGGAATGTAGGTAAATCAAGCCTGTAGATTTTACAGTCAAAGAAGGAAATAAGGTAAGACAAATGACTGTGTATGACACCATAAGCTCCGGCAGTGAGCAAACTAATCTGCACTGGTCCGGCTTTGAGTCAGCAATGTGCCCTTGTGGCAAAGAAGGCTCATGGTGTCCTGGGCTGCATTAGGAGGAGTGTTGCCAGCAGGTCAATGGAAGTGATTCTTCCCCTCTATGCAGCACTGATGAGGCTGCACCTGGAGTAGTGTCCAGTTCTGGGCTTCCCAGTACAAAAGAGAACCATTACTTCCTGATGGCCAAGGGCCACTAGGATGATGAAGGGGTTGGAACATCTCTCATCTGAGGAAAAGCTGAGAGAGCTGGGACAGTTCAGCCTAGAGAAGGGAAGGCTTATATACTTATATATACTTAGAGAAGGCTTATATACTTATCAATGTATATAAATACCTGAAAGTACAAAGAAGATCGAGCCAGGCTCTTCGTGACAGGACAAGAGGCAATGGGCACAAACTGAAACACAGGAGGCTCCATCTGAACATCAGGAAACTCTTTTTCTACTGTGAGGGTAACCGAGCACTGATACAGGTTGGATTTCCCTGGAAATTTGGTGGAGTTTTCATCCTTGGAGATACTAAAAAAACATCTGGACGTGGTCCTGGGCAGCCAGCTCTAGGTGGGCCTGCTTGAGCAGGGGGGATGAACAAGATCACCTCCAGAGGTCCCTTCCAACCTCAAACATTCTGTGATTCTGTGAAGACTGATGATAAATTACAACTTCAAGGGCAAAACCCCTTTTTGTTCTCCAGAGGAAGATGTAGTCTATAGCTATTCCAATTTTAGAGACTCCTGCTTACCAGTATAAGCAATGCTTACTATAGAAATAAGTACATATTTCTTAGTCAATGATTTAGTTTGAGCTCCTATTTCTGTCAGCAATATTTGGGACTGAATCTAAGATCAATAGTTTTGGGGTGCTGAAGGAAAGAAACTATTAAAAACTGTGTTATAGGTTTCCTATTTCATGACGACTAATTTTATGTACTTCATTAACTCATTTAAACAGAGGTTAATTCTAATAATGAAGGATAACAGCAGCTTCTCTTCTAAGATTTGCTCACTTTGTAAATGTACCACTCCTTTACTTCCTGTACTCATGGGAAAGAAAAAACTTCAAAGAACTTTGCTATTTGATTCTGAGAAATACACAATCTCTTAGCCTGTCTGCCTCCATAAGCAGAGGAGATCCCTCCTTTATGGGTGAATACTAGGCTTGGCTGGAATGATTTTGCCTCTGTGGTCTGTTCCTCTTTTTAGTATTAACATTCCAATTGCACTTAAGTCTCACTCATGAGTAGGTCCCTGCTGTACTAAGTGCTTTATGGACACATGCCTCAAACAGCTTAGAAAAAGAGGAAAAGAAACAGTAGTTCAGAAAAAATCAGTGGTAGGGCTACAAATGGAGTCCAGGAATATATTTTAGACTAAAACTGTGTGTATGCAAGGATGCTGGATGCCTCTGTGTCCTTCCTCCCTGTCCACCTCCCATAAGCATAGACTATTAGTCCAAGGCTGTAGAGCAGGAAAAAACAGAGCAAAAAGTTTATTCATTTTATCCTTTCAGAAAGCCAGGAAAGTTGATACTGCCTGAAATTACATAATTTGTGCTTCTTGCAGTAACTTTGGAGAAGCAGCCATAGGAAGCCTTTGTGGCTTTGTGGAGACCTGTCAGGAGAATAAATCTTGGAGAATACAGGAGAGAAGACTGTGGAGTCTACAGCTAGAATTAATAGGACTCTGACTCAAGTTTTGTTTCCTGCACATAGCATGTGCTTGTGCAGAGCTGAGGATTTTGCATGATTATTCGGTAAACTTTCAGACAAATCCCACAGAAGAAATATATAAAGAAGGATCAATTAATTTCGTAAATAACTCTACAGCATATATGATGTAAATTAGTGATATCTTTATTTCTGAATTTAAAATGTTTTCTCCTTGTAACAGATATCTTTGTTTTAAACAATATGAAAGAGGCATTAGGAAAAAACATTTGTAATATAAAATCAAGTGATCCAGGAAGATACTACTTCTTCTCTATTTCATGGTACAGCTTGGTTTGATATAGAATTTGTTTTAAAGTAATTTGTGTTTTCTGCTGGGCTATTTTAGAGTCAGTTTGTGAAGCTTTTGTGTTCACTCATGAGCCCTTGTCTCAAATAATTACACAGATTCAAGGCAATTATTTTTCTATAATTACAAAGCAGTCATATTTCATATTATACATATACCTTTTGGCCCTATGGGATAGAAGACTAATATTGATAATTTCTCATTGGTTTTTTGATACTTCCAGTCTGTATTTTAAGTGAGCTTTTGTTGTTCCTGTAAACAACAACAAAAACCTCAGCTGGATTCTCAGCTACTTAGTAACAGTGGCTCAATTTTTTTTTTCAAAATTGCTTGTGCAGGTGGTTGCTGTACAGCTCTTTTCATTTTACACGACTACAATGCATGTGATTTGTTATCAGTCTAGTTTTAGACCAGGCCACTTGCAGGGATTGCACCAGCAGAAGTCTGTAATGATTGATTCCTTGCTGACCACTGCTAGTATCCCACAGGAGCATTTTTGGTGCCTGTCGCAGTAGGTCTGACTGCCCCTTTGATGCAATTGAAGTCTGTTATTTGCAGCTTTCTTGGCATCAATGTTCAAATACTTTACTTTGTTAAGTCTGAAGCAAGTGGCTATCCAAATGAAATTGCAGGGCACTGCCTCCAAATTTGAAAAGCCATTTTTTCCTCAATAAGTCTGGGTCTTGTGTGTTCTTTTTCTCCTAACCTCTCTATGTTCTTCCTCCTCTTCTAGTATCTTTCAGATGTATGGCTAAAAAATGATCATCAAAAGTTCTCACATTCTAAAGCACTATATCCAACTGAATTTTTTCATGACCATCCTGTTACTGTCAGAAAAAGGACAGGAAAAATGGAATATTTCTGGTTGGGAAATTATATTCTACTTTCAAGATAAGTGACAAAATTATGTCAGTATCCTCTATTGATGTTTTACATGTACATTTCTACCTAGGTCATTACATCTATTAGCAGTGAAACACAGAGCCCCCCAATTTTTCTAGCAGTACACTCCAACCCTGACCCGGAGAACAAGCTAAATCAGCATGGTGGTTTCTGATCTCATTGTATTCTTTCATGAACACACAATATGATTGTGGTCTTTGAGGTATAAACACAGTACTATTTCCAGGAGATGAGATCAGACACTCACTTCACAAAGTATATAGCAGTTATTAGATGATAACTATGTGGGCTAGACACAAAGTTCCAAGAGGAAGATACTGAACTTTTTGAACTAATCCTGTATCTGAGTCACTCATCCTAGACACTTATTCACAGGGATACTGTGCTTGTATTTAAGCATTTTTGCATGAAGACGAAGTTGTTCCTATAATGTTGTTTGCTTTTATCATATTTGAGAATTTATCTTCCTTTATTTTAAACCTTTTGATAACAAACAGTGATTGCAAGTGTGTTGTGAGCTGCCTTTCCTGTAATATTATTAAGAGGAAGTAATCGAACAGCATCGATATATACTAGAAAGGGAAGGAAAAAATAAAGGGAAGACAACTCTACACTGCAGCAATATGACTAAAATTCATTCTGTTTTCCCTAATCCCTAGTAAACATTGAGCCAGGAATTTTGAGTTAGTAACACGTGCTCATGGCAAAGCTGAATTCCTGTCTGATGTTTTTAGTTTTCCCTTTGTTCTTAATGGGGTTTCAGTTATGAACTGGTTTGTATTTACATTTACACTCTTAAGTGGAAATGTGCAAACTGATCTGCTTCTCAGAATAGTCCTGAAGTGTCATAACTGAGCTCCAAAAGAGCAAAGCGCATACAGTCATTAGCGGTTTTGGAAAACCTTGACTTTACATATTAGAGTTTGGTGGTTTGGCAAGGGGGGAGGGGGAGTGGTGTTGGTTTCTGCAGGGAAGCAGGGTGGGGCGATGAGCATGACAGCGGACAAGGAAGAAAAGCATTTTCCTGCAAACTTGTTCCATTTCTATTTGGCAAACATATTCCCCTAACTTTTTTTTTTATGAAAGTTGAAAACATAAAGTACTGGACTTCTTTAATATTAAGAAATTGAACAAAGTTACTGTCTTACAGGATTCAATAGGTATACAGAGACAACCTGTTTCTCAACCATCTGCTTCAGAACAGGCTTCCTCTTTAAGTAGTGATTAAAAGTCATAAAATGGATAGCACTAGAAAAGATGATTCTTACCATAAAGGAGTTCAGGCATATTCCCTCCAGTAGAGGGCATTGATACTTGAACATACAAGCCTAAATTCTTTGTGAATAATGTTACTAACAGGAGATAAGAGGATAAGCGAGGCAACAAATCTTTTCTCCCATCCTACAAAACCAAAAATGAATGTTGTCGTATTTATAACTATGTTTTCACCTGCGTCTTGTTTATCTCCCTGGGAACTGGAGAAACAATTTTTTTTTTCAGCTATCCACATACAATATGCGAAAAGCAATTTACAGAAAATGGTAAGCAAAAGAGAACACTTTTGAGGACAGTTGCAATTCAGAGGCTAGCAATATTGGAGAAGACAGTGCTTGGTGTATATATGAGCTCAGTAAAAATGTGACCTAGTTATGGAGGAACCTGTATGGAAGATGAGAGGTACAGGACAAGTGTAGAAATGGTAACTGGCTCTAGGGTCATTAAAATAGAAGTGGTTCTTCATGTAATTAAAACAACCTGCCTTAATGATTGTTTTTCTGATTCTAAGTAAGTAAGGGTTATAGGATCTGAGTCCAAAAGTTGTATACTCCTAACAAAAAGAGAAGCATGTCATTAGGAGTTGGCTACCTGATGACCTAGTGTGACAGAGCTGGCTAGTGACAGCATTGAAATCCTGGGTCTTGGTCTCACACTCTACCCAGTAAATGTTCCTGCATTCCCCTAGCGTACAATTCTTCAAAATGTTGAGTCCTGTTTGCAGACCTTCTGTCATAAAGCTATGGTGAGACTCAGTGGGAAGAAATAACCCAGAGCAATAAGTGTTTTGGGAGATGCTCACAGTGCCAGATTATGCCAATTCAGTCTCTTATACTCAAGCAATCTTTTCCCTAAGGGAGCAGGGGAAGGAAAAGGTCCATGAGGATGATACTAGTGATCAACATATATTTTTTTGGTGTCTACAAGAGATCTGGGAATATTTTCCTGTAGGAATGTGGTTAGTTTTATAGCCTTGTTTCCTTATGCAACTAAGTGACTCTATGATCTAGCAACCTGAGTTGAACAGCCAGTCCTTTAGGTCTTTCACAGGCTATGAATACAGTAAGAGCACTCAACCCTTCTGAAGATATGCAAATGCAGGCATTTAAAAGATTTACATTCATCTTTCACAGGCCTCAGAAATATAAATATGAAATATCCAGAACCTTGTCACTTCAGTAATAATTAAGCTGATGGCCTATTATGTTCGATTGCAAATCAATATAGTATCTTTTGGTGCCACTTGAGTTCTTGAGGGTTGGCTTGGGGCCAGCACTAGTTATACAATTGAAGAGCTGCAGCTGCATCGAAAACTTCTCTGCCATTTCCATTCAGAAAGAATAGACTGGTAACAATGGTGGCCAGCCTCTTCATAGTAATTGTGTGCAAGTACACATTTTGAAATAGTGTTTTTGTTCAGCAGGTGCTGTTATTTTAGTTTAATTTGAATTTTGAAATATGGAGGAGAGAAGGGGCCTAATCTTAACAGCATCTAACCTACAGCTGTTCAGAACAGGACAGCAAACAGCATATGTTGCTTAGATGAAAATCATAATTGCTTATTCTTCCTGGCATATTAGCAGACCAGTGCTGAGCCTCTGAAATTATCTAGCATTTTCAGGCTTTTACTTTACAAAGTGATCTACAATACTCTGGAAGAACAATTCTAGAATATCTGACGGTAGGTTTTGCCACAGGCAGCTACTTGGCTTTACATCAGAAAACACAGAATGGATAGATTGTTCACCAAGGCAGTGTCAGAAGCACTGACCTCTAGAAATATCATTAAAGCAATTCAAAGTCTATGTTATTTTACTCCACTGCAAAAGCTGAGGAAACAACTTGTAAAATGGTGATTTTTTGGGAACTTTGTCTGTTTGGTTGCGTCTTCTCCTTTCAAAGGAAAAAAAGTCCATGGGATTTGAGGAGGACAGAAAGGTCACAAATTTTTGGAGCATATTCATTAGTCAAATAGTTACTGAATTTTTTTGTCCAGTTTTCTTTTTTTCTGTGGCCTGTTGTTTCTATGGCCTGTCTATTTTCTATGGCCTGGAGATTTAAAATCTGAGATAAATTACTTGTATTTCTTGAAAAATATGAGAAAGATACAGAAAAGGTGTGATTAGAGTCAGAGTTCAACACTTTAAATTCCTATTATCATCAGTCTGTCTCAAAAATCTGACTAAAGCATGTGATTAAAAAGGTGCAGACAATGACGCTTACGTTGAAAAGTAATGGACGTGAATTTTAAGCATTCTAGATCGTCTGACAAAATTTGCATGGTCTAAACTAAGGTACACTATTCAGCTCTTTGCAAGATCAGGGCTGCAATGAGAATTTCATGTGAATGAACATCTTTGGCATTGGAACATTGTTATTCAGATGCCTTAAACCTGATACTTTTCCTCATGGGTGCCTGCTTATGCCCAAGTCTTCTTAGTGGTCATTACAGAATGAATACCATGTAACTTAAGTCATGCAACAGTTTGGGTCAAGCAAATTCATTAAAAGTCCTCAGTGACCATTCTATATATATAAAAAATACTATTTACTCATTTTTACTTTGGGATTTGTAAAAACGATGTGAGAGGTTTTTCACAATTAATAACCTGTCAATTTCATAAAAAAATTTCTAGCTGTAATTTCATTTAGATCCTGTGGGAAGGGAGAGACATGCATACGTATTACTGTGCTGCTCGTCAGCCCCACTGAAGATGCTGGTTTTGAACTAACCTCTGAGGGAAGCATAAAATAATACACTTGCAATTCAACATGCAAATAAAAACAAAGAATAAGGTTTCCCTATGAAATATTTCCCTGGAAACCCAGTGGTTTATATTGTTGAAAATGTTAAAGGAAAAAAGTATGATACATGAGACAAGCACTGTCTTTTTTTGACAAAATAACTTCTTTAAAAGATGAGGTGCTTTTTTCTTAACACTTTCCAAAGGAAGACAGAAAGTCAAAAGTACTGAATAATGTACAAGATGATTTTTTTCATACGTCTTCTGGGAAAGCTGACTAGGTGAGGTGCTCTGCTAGATCTGCTACTCATGAATAAAGAAGAACTAGTTGAGATGACAGTCAATGGCAGCGTTTGCTGCAGTGACCAGGAGATGGTGGAATTTAAGATCTGGAGGGAAGTGATGCATGTAAGCAGGAGAATAAACCCCTTGCTTTTCACAGTGCTTCAGCTTATTTGAAGAACTGGAATGTGGGGTCCCATGGGAGGCTGCCCTTCAGGGCAGAGAAATTGTTTAATTATGAAGGGCAGCCACCTCAAAGCACAACAATGACCTATTCCAGTGGACAAGAAAATGAGCAGGTGTGGAAGAAGGCCATCTTAATTGAACAGTGAACTCCTGACAAGGCTGAAATGTAAAAAAGTATATGAGAGGTGGAAACAGGGACAGACTGCGAAAGAGAAGCCTGCTTGCAGGCATGAGAATGTAATTAGGTAGGCCACAACTTGGATGGACATAAAGCTGGCAAGAGATATGAGACATCAAGGTCTTCTACAGGTACATCAGCAACAAAAATGAAGATAAAGAAAATTCTTGTTCCACAGCTGAGTGGGGCTGGTAACCTTGTGATGGGCTACTCAATGCCTTATTTTCTCAGTCTTTACTAGCAAGATCTGCTCTCTAGCTTTACAGGTCTCTGGGCCTAGTAGCAAAGTCTGGGAGAGAAAGGTACTACCCATGGCAGAGGAAGATTGAACTAGAGTTTAACTAAGAATGCCTTCAAGTCCATGGAGCCAGATGGAATGCATCTGAGGGTGCCGATGGAGCTAGCTGACTCATTTAGGAGGCCTCTGTCTTCTTGGAAAGGTAGTGTTCGCTGGGGAAAATGCCTAAGGTCCGCAGAAAGGCAAATGCTATGCCCATGTTCAAAAATAGGCAAGAAAGAGGTTCTGAGGAACAACAAGCTGGTCAGCCTAAGAAAATAACATCAAAAATCTTTATGGAAACCAAGCACATGAAAGACAAGAAGATGGTTGGGAACAGTCTGCATAGACTTACCAAGAGCAAGTAATTTCTGATCAACCTCATTGCCTTCTATGAGAAGATGATTGAATCTGTAGAAAATTGGAAGAGCAGTCTGCATTATCTACCTTGACTTTAGCAGGGCTTTTCACATCTTTGCACAGTATCCTTATAGCCACATTTGAGAGACATCGGCTGGATGGGTAGATTACAAAGTGGTTGGACTATTGGGGTAAAATGGTAGTGGTCAGTGGTTCAAAGTCTTAATTCCAGCTGGTTATGAGTGGCCTTTCTATGGGGCTGATGCTTTTTAATGTCCTCATCAATGACCTGCCCAAAACACTGGAATTCGTTCTCATCAAGTTCATGAATGACCCAAAATTTGGGGGAGTGTTTGCTATGATGAAGGTGTAGGCAGCCAGTCAGAGGAACCTTACTGGGCTGGAGAAATGGACTGACAAAGGCCTCACTGAAACTTGAAAAAGACAGATAGAATGTCCTGTAGCTGGGGCAGAACAACTCCATACATCAGTAAAGGCCTTTGAAATTAGCTCTGCTTCTAGATGACCTCCAGAGATCCCTTTAAGCCTTATTTTTTCTATGATTTAGTCTGGAATTTCATGCACTCACAGGCCGTTAAAAACTGATCTTGACTCTTCTGTTCGGATAGCTAAGGGCAGATTCTGGCCCTCAGCTTCAGATCACAACAGCTTCATGTATGGAAGAGTTTGTAGTAATCTTTCCAAGGATGTTCACCTATTTTAGATTTAATATGAGGGCAGAAGATCTATCCTTTCACCTTCAAAATGATATGTCATTTGTGGGTGCACAAGTCTAAAAATGTGGCAATCCCTTGTTGAAGCTATGCCAGAGTGGAAGGCCACCTCTTGACACCCTCCACAACCATGTATGATTCTCCAGTGCAGATTTTTCCTTTCCACCCAGTTATACGTAGCTGACTATATATTTTGGTTTTGTAAGTTGAGCATTTTAACATGCAAGAACTTTAGGATAAAGTCTGCTAAACATATATAATCATCAAACTGTACAGCTGGTTTTGGAAATAATGGATATGGTTATAAGGAACTTTGCAAGTGGAACATAAAGTTAAGTGAGGTTGGAATACACAGGTTTATCAGATACTTCAGCTTCCTGAAATGCTCTTCGTTGCTGTCTGACACAATATAACATGACAATTGTAGGTACTCCCTCTTTATGAAACACTGTGCTTCTGGAGTCAGTAAATTCCAAGCATTGTGATTTTGCTATTGGATATGCTATGAAGAAATACAGTTAAGGTTGTGCTGATGCGTATAGATCTTCAGAATTTTCTTTTGCTGTCATACAACAGCTGACCTCTGTNCCACAAAAATCTTACTCATATTGTCTAGAGTAACATATACAAGTAAGAAATAATATTATGATAATTAATTTGATCTTCCCTATCCAGGACCCTAGTTCTGGATTTTCTTGTGTCCCTTCTGTAGTTCATTAGAACTGTCCAGACAGTGTAGTAATACATTTCTAGTATCTGCTGTTTAATGATGTGAGCCTGGATCTCATTGCACTTTTCATTTCTTCTCTCCACTGCTGTGCACGACACTGAAAAAGTTTCCCAGTATTTCCACATGTAGTATTTCAGAGCCTTTTCTGAGATTTTTGTGGCCCATTAGGGAGATCACCACAAGGTGTGTTGGGTAAATATCCTTTGATAGCAATTATAGTTCTTCAGAGACTAGGGATATATTGTGGAAAGCAGAGGAAATTTTGAAAGAGTCATGCCATGCATCAACTTAAAAAAAAAAAAAAGAATTCCATCAATTCTTCTAGGACAATGAAACAAATTGGTTATGAATTATTTCAGCCAGCAATTTAGAAGCAGGAGACTGAAGATAACTAGCAGATTTCAGTATCAATGAGATTGCTTGTTGATGACTTTTTTTTTTTGTGTGTACAAATGAGATCAGCCAATATTTTACAGAATCCTTTTCCCTACTAAAACTGATTCTACTCCTCAGTTCCTTCCTCTTTTTCACTAGCAGGTCTCCAGCTGGCCTGGGAGGCTTATCACCTCTATCTGGTTATTAACAGTCCATTTGCTTAAGTACCTACCATAATTACTTTGTATGGTTCCTCTGANATGTATGGAAGAGTTTGTAGTAATCTTTCCAAGGATGTTCACCTATTTTAGATTTAATATGAGGGCAGAAGATCTATCCTTTCACCTTCAAAATGATATGTCATTTGTGGGTGCACAAGTCTAAAAATGTGGCAATCCCTTGTTGAAGCTATGCCAGAGTGGAAGGCCACCTCTTGACACCCTCCACAACCATGTATGATTCTCCAGTGCAGATTTTTCCTTTCCACCCAGTTATACGTAGCTGACTATATATTTTGGTTTTGTAAGTTGAGCATTTTAACATGCAAGAACTTTAGGATAAAGTCTGCTAAACATATATAATCATCAAACTGTACAGCTGGTTTTGGAAATAATGGATATGGTTATAAGGAACTTTGCAAGTGGAACATAAAGTTAAGTGAGGTTGGAATACACAGGTTTATCAGATACTTCAGCTTCCTGAAATGCTCTTCGTTGCTGTCTGACACAATATAACATGACAATTGTAGGTACTCCCTCTTTATGAAACACTGTGCTTCTGGAGTCAGTAAATTCCAAGCATTGTGATTTTGCTATTGGATATGCTATGAAGAAATACAGTTAAGGTTGTGCTGATGCGTATAGATCTTCAGAATTTTCTTTTGCTGTCATACAACAGCTGACCTCTGTTAACAACTTCAGCTCTTCTTCCCACCCACCCTGCTCCCCTCCTTTCACTCCTCCCCTCCCCCCTCCAATCTAGGCAAACCTGTAACTAGATGAACAGCAGTAGACTACGGNAAAAAAAAAAAGAATTCCATCAATTCTTCTAGGACAATGAAACAAATTGGTTATGAATTATTTCAGCCAGCAATTTAGAAGCAGGAGACTGAAGATAACTAGCAGATTTCAGTATCAATGAGATTGCTTGTTGATGACTTTTTTTTTTTGTGTGTACAAATGAGATCAGCCAATATTTTACAGAATCCTTTTCCCTACTAAAACTGATTCTACTGCTCAGTTCCTTCCTCTTTTTCACTAGCAGGTCTCCAGCTGGCCTGGGAGGCTTATCACCTCTATCTGGTTATTAACAGTCCATTTGCTTAAGTACCTACCATAATTACTTTGTATGGTTCCTCTGAGAGACGCTTCATTTAAGGAACACTAGGAAAAGTTCTGGTCTGACTGACAACCACACAGTCACATATCTGCCACCTGCTAGCAGCTCTTAAGCCAAAATAAGTTTGTGGGAGAGAGATCCTGCACTCATCTATGTTTTAAAGATTTTATTTCCCAGCTGTCTCTTCACGTTCCCTACTCCTTTTTTAAATTGCCTTTTTTTCCAGCTTTAGCTCTTTACATAGTATCAGCACTGTATTCCGATACTAGCTGCTGTTCTAAATTTTGTAGGTAGGATATTGTGCAACGCACATAAACCAGAGGGATTGCATGAACTGAATTTAGCAGAATTTGGATCAGAACAGCCAGAAGAATGCTGTGAGTAAAGGTCCATAAAGCCTCCTGAGGACAAAACATCATAAAATGGCTGTACTATGTAACAAATATGAAGAATGATGTAAGATGTAGTTCTGATTGTTGATGGGGTATTTTTGCTAGCCTGCAGAAGCTGTTCCTTTACAGGAGGCACAGGTGTCTTGCTTCACCTTGGCATGTTCACATAACTGCATTGTCTCTTCTGATTCTTCCAATTCCATAGTCTAGAGAATAATCTTTAAAGTTATTCTTTAGAATAACTAGAGGTTATAGTAAAATATAATATTCAGCATGTCATGTCAGTAATTTTATTTCCTGTTTGCTTATTTTAGTTTCATTCTTTGTAGGTTCACAGTCCCCGTTTTCTTTAAACTTTACCTAGAATGTGAAAGTGATATGAAATAATGAATTCCTTTATTATCCCATTTAAACAAACAATACCATACCTTTCACGCGGCAGGAATCAAAGCCCTGAATCAACTTCTTTGATAAAGTTAGGACCAGGTTAACTCGGCCTCTGTACATTCTTTTCACAGATTTGCCCTGAGTTTTGGGTTTGTAACAGACCTTCAACTATAAATGAGCCAGAATACCTAAGTGTATGCCCAGGCAAATTTTCCTGAAATAATGTTGTCCAGGATTTCAGGCTTTTTAGGCTCAAATGAGTACAACAAAAGTGATGAGATTGAAAACTGGATTTGAGAACGTAAATATGATTATAAAGAATGACAGGTAGCCTCTCCCTTTTTGAATAAGAAGTTATAAGTAGTTAAATAATTTGTATCTCTCACAAGTCTCTTCCTGAGTGAAAGTGTCATAGTAAGCCTGTCAAAGACAATGGAAAGACTCAGTGGATTTGGGTACAAATACTGTGTCTCAGACTTCATGTTTCCTTTTTTGTGCCTGTGTTCCTAAAAACAATTAAAAAAAAAAACCAAAGCACCCCAAAAACCAAGACAACAACATACTGCTATATTATGTTAGGTTTAATAGATTCACTCAGAGATTTCTGAATGTTATTCAACTACTGTTTTCTATAGGAGAACAGCAATAGGATATTTATCCACCAGATGTGACTGTAATGACTATAGCCATTAAAAAAAAAAAAAAAAAAGGCAAAGTATCATTATGCTTAGGTTAGCCAGTACGAAACATGATGAACACTCTTGTTCAGTCATTTTAACGCACAGTGTAAGCGCAGTAGATTTCAATCTTGTGGCCAGCAGAGGTATACCTTCTCATTTATATCTTAAATATATCCGTCAAACATATAGCACATTGAAAAAAAATTTTGGACCCATGGATGAGGCAATAGTAGACCTGTCAGAATAGAAAGGTGCCGTAAAATGGCCTTCAGCAGGGCATTATATAATTTGTACTTCTTTTGTAAGCCTTTTCTAGAAATAGGAGTTTACACGGAAGACTGACAGAAGTTGAACTGGAGAGGTGTGAACAACATTACTATGGCAACATTAAATGTTGGGTCTGTGAAGAGGCAGGTGAGACCCCTGTGGATCATCAATGCCAACCTGGCTATTATAATGAATGGTAATTGGTTAAATTATTAAGCATTCTATTGCTTATCCCACAGTAACTAAATGGCCTTGCAGTTGCTATATAATTACTGAATGACTGATGGTCTGTTTTCTCCTTGTGATTTTTGTGGAGTCTTGTCTGTCACAATAACAAGAAGAGAGTCTAAAGCTTTCTTACCAATCATAGGTCCTGTAAGGTGCTGAATGCTTTTCATTCATTGATTTTATAATGAAGTTGGCATGTTGAGTTCCTTTGAGGATTGTCCATCAGGGTACTATAAAACAGAGTATTGCTGCCACAGGAAACTAGTCTTTCAGTTAAGGTACTGATTTGAGATTTAAGCTTTGTGTTTGTTCTCTGCTAAACCCAACAGAGAGCCTGGGCTTGTACTCTAACTTATCGTGTATTCAGATTACTAAAGCTCTCATTATAGCTTTTACCTGCAGAGGTCCCATGGTGAGTGGTAAGTTTGTCCACTTCATTCAGCTCTGTTCTACTCTTTGAACAGCTGCTGAGTTGCAGCCAAGAGTCACTTTTGAGAGATGCTCTTAATTGCCTCTGAGCCATTCGGTGCCACTTCTCTGCTGAAATCAAAGCCAAGTGCACAAATCTCCTTTTCTTCATTGCTGAAGTGGCAAATTCACATCTCATCTGGGAGAGGGATGATGTTAGCCATTGCCTCCCATAGGCATAAGGGAGGAGTGCAGTCCTGTGTCCACACTCAGTTTCGGTTATGAAGTTGCAGCTAACAGCTACAACTTCCCCTTTGAGACTGGAACTGTAGTTTACCTCCTCCCCTCCATTACAGTGAGGCAAACTGCAGTATGAGCTGAGGATTGTTTTCTTAACTTTCACTGCTCAATGCTAGCAGAATTTGGCTTCCATAAAGGAAAAGAAAAGGAGAACTTGGCAGTCTCAATTCCAAGTTCCCTTGTCAGCTACTGCCTCACTCAATCTACAGACACCCAAGTCTGACTTTGAATACAAAGGGCAATAGATTTGTTAGGTTAAATCTTCTGGATCAGATTAGATTTGGTCTCTGTTATAAACGTAGACTAAAGAAATATGTATTAACTTCCAGGTTTGGCCACTAACTTAGTACATGAACTTGAATAAGTCTTTATCTGTGTTTCCACACTCTATCTATAAATCTTGCATAACACTTTCTTTTGTCATCCTTTGTCTAACTAGTCTGTTTAAACTTAGGGATGTCGGTGTCAGTGGGGGGTTTTGTTGTATATTTGTGCCATACTTGGCTCATTAGATTGTCTGGAGTTGCCCAAGTAGTATCATAAGCTGTTGAATTTTGGTATCAGAACACAGCTCATTCTGGTAGTCTGCTTTATACTGTATTTGATCCTCTTTACACTTGACTATAGTAACTGCACACTGGAAAGGGGTTGGACAGATTTATGTGATACAAGAACTGCGTCAGATATGCCAATTAACTGAAACAGCTTTAGAGCTAGTTATAAAAAGTGATTATGACTTTTCTTCTGAGCAAACTCATAGTCCTTTGGCAAAAGGACTTAAAAATCCTGGTCTCTCTAGCCAAATGTAAAGTGTCAAGCATACTTGAAGCAAACTGATAACAGGGCAGAATAGGCTATTTTCATGAGCAATGAAGAGGCCAGGGTAAACATGCCCTTAATAATAATAAAAGTCAGTGCCTTCCTTTCTAATGGAACTTATGATCTTTTAGTACTCAGCATCTCCTGAATAGAAGTGTCAAAGATAGCCCTCTCTCATGCCTTCATAGTTGAGGATGGGATTTGGGGTTGTATTTTAGAGTATCTGGCAAGTTACACTGATGGTGATAGGAGTGAGTTTGAATGTCTAATTAAGAAGAGGGATATGCCTACTAAATATTTAAGTACTGCAACTGGAAGTAAGGATTAGGATTAAGAAAGCTTGGAGCTGCAGAACATGGGCTCATTGCTCACTTCAGCAATGCCTAAACATGACTGTGTACAGATAGCAAGATTCAAATTTTAACATTTTGGATAGCCTGGACTGCTATTCTTTGCAGAAGCTTAGGCCAGGTTTTGAGAATTGAATTTGTGTTTGTTAGTGGAAAGATCACAGAGCTGAATTACTGCAGTAATTTGAAGGGTTCTGTGATGTAAATTGAGGCCTTGATGTCAACAGATATGCATGTCTGATTCTTAATTACTGTGCAGTGATGAATTCCTAGCTTTACGTTGGGGGGCAGATTTAGGGTTAGGGAGAGTAAGGGACGTAGAGGTGCGTATTTTTGAATTTTTGAAAGCAATCTGGGGTAGTTGCATCAAATGACACAACTTTTCTCCTTAATTTTTCAAATACATGTAATTTTTTTAGTCAAGCATGATATTGAAGCTCAGCAAGACTGTGGCCACTGTGCATGTATTGTTGATGACTTCGGCAGCATCCAGAGTCATAGAAGTGTGAGTGGTTATCAATTGATATGAAAATCCATTTCTTAAGTTGCAGGCATCATGGAGTTTACAGTCCTTAGGGAAGGCTAGGGTTAAGGAGGGAAAGGCTGTAGAACAAAAGTCATTCTTATAGTTTGGCAGTTCTGATCAAGAAGACTGAGAGCAGTTATCAATAGATGTGAACATTGCCTTTTTCCTCATTGGGCTGTGGTGAATGTCAACTTTTCTATTGCAGACTAGGGCTAAAGTTAAGCAAACTCGGGGTTACAAAGCACAGCCTGTTGTTGATTTCAGGCAAAAGCACTCACACAAGCTCGGAGTGGCTAACAGCAGTTCTGGACAGAATTAATTCTCTTGGGAAATGCTAAGGTTAATGATGAGATTAGACTTAGCTTTCTGGAACCTAAGTGTCTTCCAGCTGTAACTGTAGTTGAATTTTGGAAGACGTTGTGAGGTAAGTGATACCCTGTATTACTTCTGTTTATTTTTCAGGCATTTGTGGGTGCCTATTTTGTACTATTTTTTGCCTATTCAAGTAACATCTTCCAGTTAGGATTAGGATCTTGGACAAGGAGAGAAAGGGCACAGAACTGGGATTCTTAGTAAAATTCAGAAGGTCCTGTAAGAGAAGCCAGTACTTTTTCTAGAAGCAGTGGGTTCCCTCACTTTAAGTTTAGGATTTGAATATAGGCTAGGGTACAGCAAGCTGAGGTTGAGAGATGTGGATTGGCAGCTATTTTAAGGTGAGCAAGCAGACTGAAACTAAAGCCCATAGTAAGTTTCAAGGTTCTGTTCTTGCATTTCACTCTAGTCTGGTGCTCCTCATGTCTGGAATTGCTGTTGAGGGAGAGGGGTACAGGCTGGGAATAGGGCTGTTTCAAACAAAGCCCTATGTAGTTTCCTGTAGGTCTAAATACCTATCACTATTCTTAAAGCAGCAAGGTTTCCGGTTCTTTGGAGATGGCTAGGGTTAGAGTTATGGTTGTTTAGAATGATTCCTGTATTTTTTTTTCTTTCTTATTTGTTTTTAAAGAGAACTAATAAGGTTAAATCAAGGACAAGAGTCAAAAAATACTGCTATTTAATTTATAGACCCACACTATTAAAATCAAGCCTAACGTTCGCAAGCTTATTCCTGAGGATCATGGACTTTAGCTGATTTCAGTCAGGACATCTGACATAAACTGAGGCTAGGTGTCAGTAATTCTGAGTATTTTATTCTTTTAATTGCAGATAGGAGCGTGTTCTTCACCTTTGAGTAAGTCTAGGACTGTAGTTATAGTAGAGATTCATGTTACAGTTAAGAATGACTGCAGAATGGATGGCTCATGGGGGAACCCTCTTAGATAAGATGAATGCATATATCAGGTGATGTGAATGGTTTCTACTTAATAAGTCAGGTAACGATTATTTCCCATCTTTCTGTTCAAAGGAAAGGTTTAGTTCAGGACTGGGCCTGAGCAAAGTCTGGAGTTGTAAAAACTTTACCATTAATGATTTCAATCATACTGACAGACAAAAACTAAGAACATCTCTCAGGAATGTGAAATCTCATGTTTCTGATGATAATTAAATATAAAGAAGTATATNTGAAATACTCAGATATTTTGGGGAGCAGGAACTGGAACCCTGTACTTCCTCTGCCTTCCAGTATTACCTTTGTAACCAGCAGACCTGGAGTGTTCTTTCTTTCACCTATTATTTCATGCAAACTGGAAATAAGAAATTGAAGTAATCATGTCATGTAAACTATATCTTTATAGTTTGAGAAATCTCCTGTGATTTGGACTATAAAAGTACATCTTCTGAGATAGAGAAGTAATTATTAGACTTAGAAACCCTAGGTCTCCTACATTCTGAGGAAGTATTCCCAGCACTGTTTTGTTCAGGTGCAGACACTTAATAGTATATGACTGTTTTTGTAAAGTTTAAGTAGGCGCTGAGAATACCCACCACAATAGAGGCTACAAACAGAATAATAGAGGAATATCTACTTCATGAATTCTTACAAGATGTAGACATGTTAGACTGTTCATTGCTACCACAGTGTAGGCAGTGTTAACATGCTCAGTAGCAGACTTTTTTAGAGCCTTAGTGGTAGAATTATAGGGACCTTTGACCCTGCAGGGATTTGGCAACAGTTGACAGCAATTAAATGGCATAGAGTTTAAGCACTGAGGTGGCAGATAGATAGACAATTTTTTTTTTGATCTAGCTTCCTCCATCCCCTACCCTCTTGATATCTGTATAGTAATAATAAATCTAGTCCTGGATTAGGCTGATGTTTCAAACTGTTTCAGAGTTTGTTTCTTAAAGGGAAAAAAAAAAAGTAAGAACCACAATTTAGCTTGAACTTACTGGGGGAAAAAAAAAACCTTGTTTGGTTTGGGTTTTGTTTTGAAAAAGCAAACATAAATACATGTAGGTAAAGAATTGTCATACGTTTTTGTGTTAAACCTGTTTCTGCCTCTAGGGTATCTAACAAACATGCTTATAATAAAACCTGGCAATTTGAGACAGCTGACACATGTTATTTAGGGGATGCCAGTAAAGAACCCCAGTATCAAAATTTCTAGCTTTTATCCTGTTAAGGTAATTACGGACATGTCTTGAAACTGTGATTACATATTGAGAAGATGAGTCAAACAAATTAGCAAACAAGTTAAAAAGGCACAGCAAGCAGACACAAACCAAACCTATTCCCTTCATTTCTACCTCAGTTTCTGGACAGTTGTTTGATGTGTTGAATAAGAAATGTATTTTCTACTTCCCATACTGATTAAATGCAGATGTAATAAAGATATTTCTAGTGCTTCATGCACATCTATCATGATATCATTTGGCATGCTATCAATGGAAGAAGAAAATATCAAACAGCTGAAGTAATTATGCTTCAGTATTACAAGGCAGAATATATATGCTCACGACGGGGCTTGTTTTTAGAGAGTAGAGAAGCATTTGAATTAAATTCTTGATGTAGAGATGTTTCTGAAAAAAGCATACTCTGAAACAGCAAAAGGCATCTCCTGACCTGTTTGAAGTCAGAGACTGCAGTTTGGCATCTGTTAGTAAACATAAGAGTATGTTCTGGAGTTAAACTCTATAATAATAAATTAGAATATGTACAATAGAATCCTCTTGTCTTCAACATAAAAATGCAATGCTAATGATTAAGTGAGGCTGAAGTTTAGTATTAACAAAAATGTCTGGTTTATGCATTAGTATGAATCAAGATTTCTCAA